>JAEUWS010000877.1:0-86791 GCA_018524945.1 Podaxis sp. C-F-92630
TCATCCTCAAGTCTTTGCCTTAGTTGCAACCTGAGTTAACACAAAGGTTGTAACAATTCTCTATGAATGCTCAAAGTATCATCAACCTTACAGTGACCAGAACAACATGTTCTGGTTCCAAAACTTCCTCACCAATAACCCCTCAGCATTCACCTTTGACAATCAGATCCCCCAAGGACCCATTACCTTAGAGGATTATAATATGCAATGCCTCACTAGACAGGAGTGATTACATTTACATGGAACACCAGACATTCACTGAAGGCCTCTCTTCTCTATATATAGAGCTTGTTATCTTATAGCTAGCTCCCCTATGCCCCTCCTCTTCACATTCTATGTTTCTTCCCTTTTCTTTTCCTTTCTTTTAGTTTTGAACTTGGGACTGCTATCATATGCCCTTTTGTAGTAGGTAGTAACTTGCTGCAATAAACTTGGATTTAAAAAAAAAAAGCACAGTTTGGCATGCCCTGTGCTTTGAGGGTGACAATGCAGGCCTTCTTGGTAGGTGAAGTGTAGACCATAGTGATATGGAGGTAGCTGGGGGTTGTTTCTTGCTGTTGAGATGCACTGCAACACATGATGAGGTCACCCAGCTTAAATAAAAGCCAGGTCTTGGCTGGGTAACCAGATAGAAGAAAGTATTGCACCACCTCGAAAACCACACTTGCTTATTATCTTCCTCATTGTAAGGCATAAGGTCACAAATACATCTTCAATGGACACTACAACAAACTACCATTATGTGCATATATGCATTGTCTAAGTAGACTCCCTCAGTGGAGTAGAGTACAGGTAGCAGAATATCACGTGGTGCATTACTAATTTGAGACACTGTACCTAATAAATCCGAGTACCAACTTAGGCTACACTATTTACGGTTCCAACATTTCTTTGACATATAGCCTGGCCCCTTTTGGTAATCAGTATGTGAGCCGGCGTCCATCATTGAATAAAAACGAGAGAAAAGACAATATTTTAAGAAGCAGCAAGCCCAACGCGGGTAACATTTACTTCCTCCGAACTTCGGAGAATATGGTGCTATCCCCGAGCTCTTCACTACCGTGACCTTTTGCGTGCTTAAAGCTCCTTTGGCTTGCTGACACTTGCATTTGTGTATTGGTACATGTTCCGCAAGAAATACAGACCCATTCACTAAAACTACTCAGAACCACGGAAACATCCGCATCAACTACGGTACGCTACTCTCAGGTCGATTTCTTCCCCAACATCTTGCAAATGTGTTTATGGCTCTTCCAATCGGTCGTCTGGCAATCCTTCGAACAGTACTTCACGCTCTGGCAAGCACTGCACTGGAGTAGCTTCGGCTTACCACCACCCCCACACCGACTGCAACGAGCGCTATCAACGACTTTGTCCCGACCTTCTTGGCGAACCATACCAGGAAACCCGGGAAACCCAGGAAGCCCAGGGACACCACCAGCTTGAGAACGGGGAACAGGAAAGTTAGGAACGTCACGCAACATAGTCTCAAAAGAACCCTCCGTGACATCCTCCAAATACGGCACCGGGAATACCGGACCAAGTGCGATCCGAGTTGCGTAAGGAGCCAGCTCTTTCCAACGATCATTCTTCAGCAACGGGCCTAAGTTCTTGCCCTTCCCGCAAGAGCACAACGGGCTGTCGTCGTACTCGACTGATCGAGGCACGCGCCCATATTTCTTGTATTCACAAGTCGGGAGGTGCTGCCATTGCCGACAACGTTCAGCAAGTATTGGAAGGGCATGTTTCCACAGACGGACTTCTTCGCCATAGGTACTGACGGTGGCCATAGCACTGCCATTCAGGTACCGAGAAGCTACATTCATGGCTGAAAGAGTTGGGATAATGACTGCGGCATCTCCGACGATTGTGGTCGAGGACAAATCGAAGCGGATGGATGGCAGAAGAAGAATCGCGTGCGGCCTTGAAAAGCTAGGATCCTGAAGGACATGGACTTTGACTTGGTCACTAGCGTATCGAAGGAAGATATTGCCGATGGACATTTTGAAGTTCATGATGGGTCCCCAGGTTTCGGCAGATGCAGTGTGCTGCAACCTCCGCTCGGTGCGAGAAAGGGACATCCCGACGTGCGTGTTGATCCATTTCAGGTCTCCTGAAGGCGAGATGGTAGGGAAGGCGTCGAGATTGATGTATGGAGCATTCCAGCAGGTGATTGGGTCGATATTACCGCTGGCGCTAAGTGTCATTGGGAATGGTTGAAGCGTCAATTGCGTGAGAGAGGAGGTGCGAGCCGGCACATCAACCTGGGGAAGGAAAGTTAGTTTCGGAGCGCTGCCGGTCTTGCGAATACTCACCTCAACGTATGAAGACTTTCTGGCAATCCGCGTTTTCGATCGAGTTCCGTCAACAGGTATGGGGTAAAATAACGAATAGCGGTAATCCTTGATGGCAATTTCAATGCAACACGGCGCTGTTTGCTTCACATCCACGGGCGCCTTGTTCACCAACGCCTCCTTTGCTCCAGACGCCGTGACATCCAATCTCTTGGATAAGATAGCATTTCCGGTCTCGCCTTTGAAAGAGACTGCCGTTGCTCCAAGAGTGGCAGTGGCGTTAACCTGGGGCGGAGATGCATTCATGGTTGCCACTCGTCGGAGCTCTCCTTGATTATCCGGCCTTTCGGGCAAAATGAACACGTTGTCTCGGTTTGAGAGTTTTGACGAAAAAAGCCGAAGGCTGGGGCCCAACTTTGATGAGAACGTAAGGGAATCTCTGGGAGTACTCTTAAGACCCAAGCCCACTTCGAGATTATCAGGATCTTCCGCCAAGATCCAGGCTGAAACGTAGAACGAGACGATGAGGGGCGAGTTCCCATTCAGACCTCGAGTGTCTTCGACTATAACCTTTCGATCTTTGGACCCAGGAACGTCCACAATGTCACCAAAGATAGGACGAACGGAACTATGTAAGTTGTGGAATTTGGAATAAGTTTCGCATTGAAAGACGGGATGTCCAACTTCGTCTTCGTGGAGCTCCTCGACTGGCTTGAGCGCCGAACGAGGTACCTTGAGAACAACGCAGACAACGGGCGGAATGGTATCCCATTCTTGGAAGGGAACAGGCCTTGAGCCATATCTGGCTGTAACGAAACCGGGATTGAAGGCAAATGCAGAGTGGATGCCCCACATGTGAAGGTCTGCGAACAGGTTCTGATAGTTGTTAGAACCAATAAGCAAGGAGTTGTTCGTCATGGCACGGTCTAAGAAACGATCGAGGGTCTGAGACCAATCCGTTTGGACGTGATCACCGGCACGGACGAGGTTGAGGAAGCGAACGAACGATTGCCTGTGGTAATGAGGGTTTTGTATCGTGGCGAGACTCGTATCTCCAACTTGTAATCGATGGAATAACGACCCAAAGTTTTCATTCTCAAACATATTCAAGTACACGGAAAACAATTTGTCAGCGAGCTCAACGGAGTTGAAGCGGACCTCGTGTCTTCGTTGAGTGGGGGTGCCGTTCCATTCGGCGTGGGTGAAATCGGAAAACTTCCAGGAAATGCGTTCGTAATGGCGTCCTTGAGTCATCATCGCTAAGCTGGCACTTTCGCAGCCATTGCGGAATGACAATCCCGAAGAGTAGCAGATAGGGGTGATACCAAGAAAGAGCGCCAGGGATGGAAAATCCAGAAGCGCTCGTTCCTCGATGGCACTTCTCTGCGTCGGATGGTTTTTGTATGATAACAAGGAATCGGTATGCAGGACAGTGTAGGGACTCTTCTGGAGGAGGGGAACAGTGGAAACAAGGATGTTCAACAGTCCAAGATGGTCGGACAAGTTGGACGAGTCCACGACATTGAAAAAGGTCGGCATTGACTTGTCGTGGAAGGAAAATTTAGAGGCTCCCCAGGCTGAAGTATAGACTGAGGGTGTGAAGTCGCCAACCTGACACAGCTTCATGCCATCACAAAAGGCGAGCGCGTCCCCAACCACAAATCGAATTATGATTCGTGTTTGGGTATTGGATGCGCCAACCTTTTTGTGAAAAGCTGTAGACCAACGCGAAAACTGCGTGCGACATTCCGTCCACACTTCGTCCTCAGTCTCCGCGGGAGTGGAAGCTTTTGCACCGTTGAACGTGACTTTGGTCAGGGCCAACGCGAGATGGAATGACGAACAGAGGTCCGTTCCGTAGTGGAGATTGAAATTGCGCCCCGCCATGGAAAACAAAAACGTCGGATTAATTTGCATCGCACCGTTAGAATCGACGTTGGGACTCGTGATACCGGATTTCCAGTACCGAGCATACGTCTTGAGTGGTTTCGATGGAAATTGAAAGCTCAATGGGGCAGCGGCAAAGACCGATGTCATATCGGACCCTTGAACCATTTTTTCCTTCATCTGCGATAAGAACATCTGCTTCAACTCATTTTGTTTCGGATCGGGTAAACTGAGCGTTTCAGTATAAGAGTCCCAATGACGGCGCGCTTCGTTCAGCGAGTCCTCCGTCAAGAATTTGAGAAAACGACCATATGAAGATGAGTTCCACGTGGCCATATCCGTCGCAAAACCAGCCAGCTTTATGCATTGCTCCTTCAGCAACGATACAGCTGCTTTGCTGAGGAAAAGATCGTAGAAGATGCTCCAGTATTGGGAGAGGCGAGTGGATTCAACGCCGTCGGCGATGAAAGTCAAGAGAAGGACGTCTCGCGCTGTGATAAGCGCCTTAGCGTAAGTCGAGCAGACAACGGAAGATCGTTAGCTACCTATGATCGCAGGCTCCCAGTCACAACAAGTAATGTCTATCAAGCGAGTTGCTGTTCAACATCGAGTGAGTTGGTCGAGATTGAAGAAGGAAGACTGAAGAGACTCACAAGAGCCATGGTCCACGTTGACGGTGTACAAAATGTTTCTGGGGTCTCCACACCCAAGGAGAAGGATCTTAGCATCCACCTCTGGAGGTAGATGGTCTGTGAGGCAGACAGGGGGTGTATTGCCAATCGGATAGAAGAACGTTTTTTTCGGCCAAAACGTTGGATGGGACATGAGGGGTGGCGATGGGTGGTGGTATTGGGTAGGTGGGATGCAGTACCTCGAGGCGTTGAGTACCAGATTTAAACTCCGGAACACCTGCTGTACATGGAACACCTTGAGCTTAAACGTGGCTTCCTCAAGGGGTCATGTTTGGTAATATGTATGCAAGAGTTGATTTTGCTGCGGAAGTTCAAACGTTCACGGCTGATAAGGTTCGTCTATATGGGCTGGCGGTTGTGTTCTAGATATACCAGACAGGAAAGTGCCAAAGTCCAGGTGCCCATACCACGCTGCGACTCCTGATGAACGGATCACCCATTGTAAGCTAAGTTATGCGATACTTCGTGGGATACTTACCTAGGGCCTCGATATGCGCAGACAGATGGCCGACGTGGTTTGACATAAAGCCAGGGTTCTACGACATCGCTATTCGCAGAAGTTAGGTTAACCCCCGGACGTAATCCCGTGGCCAAAACCCAGTTCACGAATTTGACGCACGACCGATGAAGAAGACAAGCACTAAACGTGGCTGTCTGCCCGTCCGCAGGAAGTTTCTGGGGGTAGTGGTGGGGTTACACATATACAAATTCTAAATACCAGGCGTTGTCCATTGTGTAAACATTGGTCTTTGGCACGAATTTCGGTGCACTTGTTCTAATGCTTCACGTTGACGGCTCTTCTGGTGGGGTTAACATTAGTCCCTCCGCAAACAGTTAGACAAGTGACACATACAATAAACGCCCAAGTCTTGCGGTGCCTTGTGGTTTGTGATGGGATGTAAATATAGAGGAAAGGTGGGATAACGATCAGGATACGCGGTGGACGGTACTCCGCGACATCGTGATGTGGGGGGTGTGGCTATGATCTGCTATGATCCTTCCGGGGCGTTGACTCTATTCTTCTCCGGAAGTGTGCGAGATGGTGGCTTTTCAAAGAGAATATAAAAATGTCGCATCCCCGATAAAACCTTGATCCTCCTTATCGCTATCATGGCCAACCCCCAGCTCGCAACATTCAAAGTCCCTTCCATCAGCAATGAGCCCATGGTACGTCGTATGTGTACACCATGACGGATCGTTGACCATTAAGTGAAATAGCGTGCGTATGCGCCTGGGTCCCCGGAACGCGCTGCATTGCAAGCAGCGTTAGCTGAGATGCAGGACCAGTTGCCTTTCGAGGTCCCTTGTGTTATCAACGGTCAGGAAGTGAGTAATTCCATACTCAGAGTCGTTACGGGACTCCAACCGAGTTTGACCTCTCATCATCGAAACAGGTCAGAACAAACAACATCCAGAAACAACTTCTACCGCACGACCATGCTCGCTACTTATGTACATTCCACGAAGGCACGCCAGAGATCGTCGAAAAGGCCATCGACGGTGCTCTCCAGGCCAAAGCCGCTTGGGAGAGTCTACCATGGAGCGACCGCGCTGCCATTTTCCTCAAGGCGGCGGACCTTGCAAGCGGAAAGTACCGCTACAAGCTCATGGCAGCGACTATGCTTGGTCAGGGAAAGAACGTGTGGCAGGCGGAGATTGATGCCGCCGCAGAGGTGAGCCCCTCATTTTTTCTTGAGAATGATAAGAGGCAATAATCCCATTATTTGTCCTAGTTATCTGATTTCTTCCGCTTTGGCGTTCGATTTGCGGAGGAGTTGTATGCACAACAGCCACCGATGAACTCCCCTGGGTCATGGAAGTAAGTATTTATGTCAAGCTGCAGCCGAAATTCTGATGCTGATCTTTGTCCCAGCCGCGTTGAATATCGGCCACTCGAAGGTTTCGTTCTAGCTGTCTCGCCTTTCAATTTCACGGCTATCGGCGGCAATCTACCGGGAGGTACGTACAGATCAATGTCTTACATAGCACATATCGACAGCTCCTACAGCACCTGCGCTTGTCGGAAATGTCGTCGTTTGGAAGCCGGCCCCAGCTGCGACGTACTCGAACTACCTCGTTTACAAGATTCTTACCGAGGCAGGAGTTCCTCCCGGTGTCATCCAGTTTATCCCTGGAGGGCCTGAGGTAGTACAAGCCGCTATCAAGAGTCGAAGCTTTGCGTCGCTTCACTTCACGGGTAGCACCCATGTGTTCAAGTCACTCTGGAAGGACATCGCTTCCAACTTGGACACATACAAGAGTTACCCCAGGATCGTTGGAGAGACGGGTGGAAAGAACTGGCATATCATTCACCGTTCAGCGGAGCTCAGAAATGCCGTGCTGCAGAGCGTGCGAGCGGCGTTCGAGTACCAGGGTACGAGAATTTTTGGTTGGCGTTTATGAATCATGAGGCTTACCGCCGTATAGGCCAGAAATGTTCTGCCCTTTCGCGCCTCTATGTTTCCAAATCCCTTTGGGAGAAGGGCTTCAAATCTCAGTTCCTCGAGGAGATTGCCAAGATTAAAGTCGGCTCGCCCCTAGAATGGAACAACTTTGTCGGGCCTGTCATGTATGTGCACCACTTCTCGGCAGTAATGATGGTTGGCTGACATCGTCGTAGTGGTCGGCGAGCGTACGATACCATCACTGGCTATATCAAAAAGGCCAAGGATGAGGGTGGAGAGGTGCTGATTGGAGGATCGGGTAGGTTGTATGCGTCGTATAGCCGGTTGTTATCTTACCATCCTTCAAGGTGATGACTCCAAGGGATTCTTCATCCAGCCTACTGTCATTCTTACCAAGGATCCCGGTTCTATCACAATGCGTGAAGAAATCTTCGGGCCAGTTGTAACTGTACGTTCTCTCGTTTTCACAACCTCGAATTTTTGATTTAATGCTTTTTAGGTCTATGTATATGAGGACGATGAGTTTGAGAATACTCTTGAGCTCATCGATTCAACTTCAAACTATGCGCTCACAGGAGCTGTGTAAGTACATGACATGGATCCTTGTGCAGTATCTAACGTGTTCCCGTTTAGTTTTGCTTCTGAACGTCAAGCCCTCCTCACAGCCACTAACCGCCTCCGCAATGCAGCTGGCAACATCTACTACAACGAGAAGTGTACAGGTGCAGTTGTCGGTCAACAGCCTTTTGGTGGTGCCAGAGCCAGCGGCACAAACGACAAGGCCGGCAGCATCAGCATTTTCTACCGCTTCGTCAGTGCAAGGAGCATCAAGGAGAACTTCATTGGCCTCGAAGATTTCCAGTATCCTTCCAACCTGCTGTGAGGTTGAGAGGAGACATAGATGATGATAGGAAACTTCTGGAACGACTCAGTATCATTAGTTAAACAATTTTGGTTGTATTTTTAGCACCCAGAAAACATAGTTCCTGGTTCATTTGTTTTCTTCTTGAGTCCAGAAGGCCTCGAACCCATCGTGTGGGAATTGGCAAACGACATCCGGAACTAGCGGTAATTACATCCAGGGTTCTCCACATGGGCAATGTACTTTGTATGTGTTGCCTCCAATGACAAGCCCATAAAGCGGGACAAAAATAGCTCGAAGCGCTAATATTTCTACGATAATTCTGCTTTATTCCAGAAGACTATGGCTGCCTGGGTGGTGTAAAGCTCGTTACCTTTGGTGATGCAAACGCCGAAAGACGTGGAACTGTGAGGAAAGAGTCGAGTCGCGAGGGAGACATTGGGCCCTGGTTATCGCTTCCACCCGAAAGGAGTGCGTGGGACAGGCGTGTGTGGCGGTACAGGGTGAGGCGAATGAGGCGCCTCAGTTATTTGAGCCACCACAACTTACCCCTTCACCATCACCACCCATGGCTCACAACACTCCAGCTGTAGAATCCAGGTTCCCCAACATGCCGGGCAAGTCGGCAGACCTTGATCAGACCTGGGCCTACCTTACCAGTGGCGTCGACCACATAATGACCAGAATGGAGGCTGGCCTTTCCTTCGCGGACTACACAAACCTCTACACGACCGTCTACAACTATTGCACATCCACGAAAATGCACTCACGCGTGGAGGCGGGCAATCGTAGTATGTTCATATCTATCTCCACCTCTTTGATAACATTCAAGCATTAATGCCCTTTCCTCTCCAGCCGGCGCTAACCTGGTGGGATCCGATCTCTACAACAAACTCAGTGGATACTTTGTTCAACACTTCCAACCTATGATGGAGGTGTGTATAGAATCGATCATTCACGATGGTGGATGCTTATGGCTATGCTTAATTAGAAATCAGAAAACCTTCAGGATGTCGACCTGCTACGATATTATGCGAGCGAGTGGGATCGGTACACCACCGGCGCTAATTACCTCAACCGGCTGTTCACATACCTTAATCGATACTGGGTAAAGCGTGAGCGTGATGAGGGTAAGAAGGGCGTGTATCAAGTCTACACAGTACGTTGTTACGCAGTAGTATTCTTGGGTCTTGTTAATCTGCCCTTAGCTCGCCTTGGCACAATGGAAAACATACTTCTTTGCACACATCCAAAAGGACAACGCCAAGTTGACCAACGCTGTCCTACGCCTGATCACCCAGCAACGAAACGGCGAGCTGATCGATCAAGGTCTCGTCAAGAAGGTCGTGGATTCCTTCGTGTCGCTGGGTCTCGACAGCTCCGATCCAAATAAGGAGTGCCTTGACGTCTATCGCGATCAATTCGAGAGTGCATTCCTCCAGGCCACAGAAAACTACTACAAGGCAGAATCCGAGGCTTTCCTCGCCGAGAACTCGGTATCGGACTATCTCAAGAAGGCGGAAGAGCGTCTGAGAGAGGAAGAGGCACGTGTTGAGCGTTACCTACACGCAAAGACACGCAAAGATCTCGTCAGCAAGTGTGAGCATGTTCTCATTCGTGCGCACTCTGAGTTGATGTGGGAGAGCTTCCAATCTCTGCTTGACTTTGACAAGGATGAGGATCTCCAGCGCATGTATGCTCTCCTGTCACGCATCCCTGAGGGTCTCGAACCGTTGCGTAAGAGATTTGAAGGCCACGTCAAGCAGGCTGGATTGACTGCTATCTCCAAGCTTGTCGGCGAGGGTGGTGCGAATGCCGAGTCTCTTGATCCCAAGGCTTACGTGGATGCCCTCCTTGAGGTTCATCGCAAGAACTCGGAAACTGTGCAAAGAAGCTTCAAGGGCGAAGCTGGATTTGCTGCGAGTTTGGATAAGGCGTGCCGTGAATTCGTCAACCGCAACGCTGCCACTGGATCGTCGTCCACGAAGTCACCCGAGCTTATCGCTAAGCATGCTGATATGCTTCTACGGAAGAACAACAAAATGGCGGAGGAAGATGATCTCGAGGGCGCTCTTAATCGCGTGGTAGGTTTAATTGATCGTCTCAGGGAGGCACATTTACTGAAGTATGCGACAGATGATTCTCTTCAAGTACCTTGAAGATAAGGATGTCTTCCAGACGTTCTACACCACCAAACTATCGAAACGTCTCATTCACGGTGTCTCTGCGTCTGATGAGAGTGAGGCTAGCATGATTTCGAAATTGAAGGAAGCTTGCGGTTTCGAGTACACCAATAAATTGCAACGCATGTTCACTGGTGCGTCTCATACCTTTCGATCATTAGATCGCAACTAATTTCGCGTAGATATGAGCCTAAGTAAGGATCTCACCGACTCCTTCAAGGAGCGTATGTCGCAAAACCACGACGATATGGATATCACCTTCAGCATCATGGTCCTCGGTACCAACTTCTGGCCTCTCAACCCTCCCGCACACGACTTTGTTATTCCTCAAGAAATCATCCCTACGTACGACCGGTTCTCAAAGTACTATCAGAGCAAGCACTCCGGTCGTAAGCTTACCTGGCTGTGGAACTACTCGAAGAACGAACTGCGCACGAACTACCTCAATCAAAAGTACATCTTGATGACAAGTTCGTATCAGATGGCTGTGCTGCTTCAATACAACAGGCACGACACGTTGTCACTGGATGAATTGGTATCCGCGACTGCGATCTCGAAGGACCTCTTGACTCAAGTCTTGGGATTGTTGGTGAAGGCAAAGTTGCTCATTAATGAAGAACAGGATCAGTATGATCTTAACCCTGGTATGTGGACCTATTTTCGGAGGAAGGGGTAGAATCTAATATGTCGTGTTCGTGGGCTTTAGGCTTCAAATCCAAGAAGATCCGTGTTAACCTCAACTTGCCAATCAAGGCTGAGGTCAAGGCTGAATCGAGTGACGTCCTCAAGGCCGTTGATGAGGATCGTAAATATGTGATTCAGGCTACCATCGTCCGGTGAGTGATCTTGCTTTCGCGTTTCATACTCTTTATTAAACCTTATTCCCTCAGTATCATGAAGGCGCGCAAGACTATGAAGAACGCCGCCTTGATCCAGGAGGTCATCTCCCAGATATCTCAACGCTTCGCACCAAAGGTCCCTGACATCAAGAAGGTATGAAGTTTGGGCTCTAGCACTTTGATGTTTTGACTAACGCATCCATACTAGGCGATTGAGACGCTTCTCGAGAAAGAATACATTGAACGTGTGGAGGGTTCGAAGGACACCTTCGCTTATGTTGCTTAAACCCTTGATCCCGCTTGTATACTATTCCTTTCACTTGCTTTTCCGCCTCCTATCTTGACCCCAATTCCATACCTCTTTTGTCGCACTCCACTTCACGTACACGGCTCAGCATTTTCCGCATTGTATATACCACTAGACACACATCGTCGACTAATCCCACATAATCATGTATAGCATGCGGTTTCGTTGAACGAACCGAAGTGGAGGTGATGTGTCGTCACTCAACAATCGTATGCATTCTCTATCATGTCGACAGTCCAGCCTCGATTTCTCCAAGGAGTATGGTGGCGTCTTTGCTACCGGTAAGAACTACCATGTTTGTGTTAAACAATGGCTTAACAATCAGAAAGGATGGACGTACTGATGGGCTCCTTGGGATGGAAATCGACTGCTGTGACCGTGCCTTTGTGACCCGGTAGCTGAAGAACAAAGTACATTGGAGATGGTTTGACAAGAGACAAGCTAAGGCATACCTTGTACAAAATTTTACCACTGTCCACCTCCCAAATACATACCATCCTGTCAGCTCCTCCTACAGCAACACGGCGCCCGCCGTCATCCCTGCTCCAAGCGCCACGTAGGAGTGTGTTCTCGAAACCGGCGGGCGCGCCTTGAAGAACGCGATGGATTCGGTTGGGTGAAGGTGAAAATGGTCGGACATCGTGGATGATGGTCTGCGAGGAGAACGAGGGAGAGAGGAGGTAGGAACCATTGGGTGAGAGGGAAAGAGATGTGGGGGTATCGGTGTGTCCCGTTAGGGTGTACACTTGTTCATTTTTGCGTAGATCATAGACCTAGAAAAAATTCGTTAGCAAAGGGAGTAAAGCACGAAGGAACAAAAGACTGAACATGAATCTCGTTGTCAATCGCCCCAACATAGACATTCGTGCCATCCGCACTCCAACACACAGCTGTCACAGGACACCCAACTTCAAATGTCGCAACAGGCGTCTTGTTCGCGTCTTCCCCTCCTTCCCAAACCTTTACTGTACCGTCGTCCGAACCAGTCGCGACGAGTTCGATACCAGAACCACTGGCCATGGTACGGTCTACAGAATTAATGATTTCTCTGTGTGCGCGAATTTTTCGGAGGCGTTCGCCCGTGGTGAGGTCTGTGATGGTGAGTGTGTGGTCCGCGGCGACTGTGTAGAGGGTTTGAGAGGAAAGGGACCATTGAAGGTCGATGATGGGTGCTTTGGCGTGACTGGATAGGAGACCGTAGTTTGTATTTGGTGCGTAGGTGCGCCATAATGCTAAGAAGCAATGGTTTTGGTCAATGAAGTAGGTTTGAATGACTGGCGCTGATATACGCACAAACACTGCGATCTGCGGAACAGGCAGCAACATTCTGGCCAGAGGGATCAAAACGACAGCTCAGAATTTCAGCCTAGTCGTAGTTTCAGAGATATTTCGATACATTGTACGCAGAACACGTACTGAATGTGCACCAGAAAGGCTGACAATGGGTGCTTCAAGGTTACTCGTCCGTTGGACAGTGCGAATGAGGCCCTTGCTTCGTTCATCGTTTCCTGAGGAGATTGCAATCTGGTTATTTGGTGGAGGGGTTGCTTTGGCCCTTTTGACGAGCGTTCCTTCTGTAGGTGGTGGTGACGGGCCACGTTTTGACATTCTGGAGCTGTAATAGGTGTTGGTCAATCTTTGAAATGAATTCACTTGGAATGAGTGTAACAGGTCACGTGCTCCAAAGGGTATATACACCTGAGACTGGCGCAAAAGATCAAGGCACCTTCAACTTGTCGTTGACTCAACGAATAAACGTGCGCTACTATCCGTAGGACTTTACTACGAGGGGCTACCGTTGTTCTAGTGAATGGATGTCCGACTTTCCTGGTGACATCTTGAAGAACGTCCCCCCCGACTATTGGTGATTCATCTTCTGGGCTGCAAATTCCGTCGCTTGGTCAAGGCCGAACACCAGAGGTTAACAGCACGTCTGCCATAATGCATATTCTTGTTTCACCATAGGGAGCTCAGCAACACTCTAGTACTCTTTAACTATATGGCAGGAATCATTTCGTAATCGTATCCGCCACCTGTCCGTTGGCGATATCCTTCGGGCGAGACTGAACGCTTGGTTACCAACGCCAAACGGTCCTCCTGAGTAAAGCCGTCGGGCAAATACGGTACATCTGTTCCGACTATTTTTCTTCGAAATCAAGACTCGGAACTACCCTCCTGGATCTAGTGATTGTGGATTACCAACGCCGCACCAATCCCATTACATCTCGGACCTCTTGAACGTATACGACAGTCTTGAAAACCAGCAAATTTACATTGGTTCCGGACCGACAAATGCCTAGCGAACCGTTGTAATATCGACAGGAAAAATTCTTATGATGGGTTTCATGAAATTACGTTTGAGTCCAACTGCGTGCAATCGCAGTCGAGGACAAGGGTGACAGACGCCTCTCGGATGAAAGGGACACACGCGCTTTGGAGACGGAAGGGTTACGGGACAGATTACAACCCCAAGCTCACGAACTCATTTCATTGCGGGGACCCAGTAAGACCCCAATACTTACTTGTACATATACCACAATAAACAAGTCTATCCACATCCCCCCTCCTTCCCCGAACCAAACCACCACCAAGCACATACGCTCAAAATTCCAAGTCCATATCCTCGTGAAACTCACAAGGCTGTCTCCCAATTGCCACACCCTCACCCGGTTTAAGAGTCCTAACCTCTTCCCTTTCTACACCCCCACACTCCCCACACTCACACCTCACCTTCACTCGCACACACATCTCATCCGTCACCTCATCCCTAAAATGCAACTTGCCACATACTCCCTTCCCAAACTCATGAGGTACAAATTCGTCGTCATCCGGAAGGGCATCCTCTTCATCGGGTTTACCTGCGAGGAACGGATGCGCGAGTGCGCGTTTGGGTATGATGCGTTTTGTGGATTCGGGGTGCAGAAGTTGTTCAAGGAGATCAAAGGCGGAGTCGACATCAGAGGCGTGTTGTTCGGGAGAGAAGAGCGAGTGGGAGAGGGGTGAAAGGGTGGGTGTGGTCGATGATGATAATGTAGGTGTTGAGTCAGGCTTGGTTATGGTTGGAGGTGCAGGTGGGAGAGTGGCGCTTGATGCTGTCGTTGGAGAAGTAGGCGAGGACGAGGGCGGTGGGTGTTGGGCTCGCTCGGCTTCTTCCTGTAGATAAGCGCGGTATGCTGGCGTGTTGAATGGGTAATAGCGTAGGTCGGGTTCTTTTGGGTTGTAGACGTCTGGGTTTTGTTTTGTAACGAATTCTCGCCAAGTAATGCCGTCGCCTAGAACAGCAGGTATGTTGGAGATAAACAGTCGACCTTGAATGATGTCAGTCGAGAGTTCTAGATAACCGTAATTGATGAACATACTGTGAAGGGTCGCCGTTCTCTCCATTTGCTTGCGCCCGATGATCGCGGCGATTTCCATGAGAGCTTCAATGTCGTCATTGGACTGGAATAAAGGGAACTTTCCACTGAGAAAGAACAGGAGAATCATCCCCGCTGCCCAGACGTCAATGGCTGCAACGATTGTAAGCGGTGCAAACCCATACTCCAGACGCGTCCATCCTACCTCCGGTCTGTTCGCTGCACTTGAGTAATACCTCAGGTGCGCGGAATCCTCGGGTCCCAGCACGATTGGCTTTCGAAATGGGTCTTCAATCCGCATATGTTAATGGAGGACGACGAGGATACATGCACTCGAACTCACCGAGAATCCTTATCTGGGTATCCCACTTTGTCTGCGGGACCAGAGCATTTGTTTCGGGCTTCTTTCTGTAGTTTCCTTACTGACTCTTTGTCGCTCTCCGACAAATGTTTATTTTGGCCGTGCGGATGTTGTTTAGACCAGCCAGTGTGTAAGCATTGACCATACGATGACGTACTAGGCGTCATACGCTGGGCGGTACATAGGTATTAATATCGTGTTCCGAAAGTCCACCCTTTGCGAAAGATTAGATAACAACTCACTGATGCAAGACCAAAGTCGCAGAGGGTTCCAATACCTGTTCGGGGATCGAACAAGAAGTTGGCCGGCTTAACGTCGCGATGGATAATCTTCCGCTCGTGGATGTCCCGTAATGCTGCCATCAAACACCGCATGTAAGATTTGATAGCAGGCATGGACAAAGAGCGATAATATTCCTGTACAAGCATGAGGATATATGAAGGGAGTAACGAGGAGTAGGCACTCACTCGGAAGTCTTCATTCCGCTGATACGGCATAACTAGCACAACCTGATCCAAATGCCTCGTTGCAGTAATGAGCTGCGATACATGTCGGCAGTTCAAGCAATCAATCATTATCGAGACCTCGTTCTTGATGCGCTCTGGACTGCTAGTCACATATATGCGCTTGATTGCCACGAAGACCTTGGAGCCAGGCGGTCGATGCACTGATTGGTAGTATGCTGAAGACGAAGGGGGGTGATGGCCATGCCATGGTGTGTTGTCCCACTTGGTATGATAATGGAGATCCACCGCCTTGTACACTGACGAAAACGTCCCTGTACCAAGTCGGTCAACAATCCTATAGTCGTTCCGTAGCTGGGGGACATTCTCCATCAAGTCCTTGATCTCTTCCTCAATCTCCCTTCGCTCTTCCGGACTCCGCTCGTTGATAGTGTTCTCCTCATCCGTCTCGAACGAGTCCACGGACATGCAATCGTCGTCGTCGTCGGCATACTCACGCGCCTCATCTTTATCCGAGTGTCCCTCCTCGTGACTTTCCTCATCGTCAACCGCCTGTGTGCGTTTGCGTACTTGTTCGTGGTCCTGTTTCTGCATGGGAGTAGCGAGCTCGTCGTCGCTCATGTCCTCGTCAAGATCGATGGGTGGTTTAACTGGAGTTGCCTTGCGCATTACGGGGGCAGCTGGGTGGCTTGGAAGAATGCGGGACAGGTGGTCATGATACTGTTGAACGTCGTCTGGAACAGTGAAACCCTCGATGGGGTCATCGGATGACAGGTCGTCATTCTGAGCTAGCGAGGCCCTATATCTCTTGTTGTATGCATTGTTGCGTGCGTCGGAAGAGCCAACCTCGAGGGGATTTGAGGAGTGGTGGGACAGCAGCAGCGCAGTGGCCATGGATATATTCAAGGCAGATCAGCGCGGGTCGACTTCCAGACGCGTCGAGGTCACGTGTACGTGTGCCAATCAGCGTCAACATTGCAGAGCAAAAATAAAACTAAAGTGGAAATAGAGTGACCACCGCAGGACTCGAACCTGCAACCTTTTGGTAACATTCAGCGATCGAAGCCAAACGCGCTACCATTGCGCCAGGTAGTCTTGATAATGTGGAGCAAACAGGAATATACGAGGAAAGAGTCACGTTGTGTATAATGGGTGGATTGAGGGGCAGCGTCCATGTCGAACTGAGGTCGAGTTGAGCAGTCTGTGGACACATGCACACAGCCGACCACATCCCCAACTGGCTCATCCACATCTTCAAAAGTAACTTATTCAACCAACTCGCTCCCTTCCTCGTCCTTTTCTTTGTCCCTGCTCTCGTCCTTCTTGCCACCACTTCCCTCCACCCAGCACGTCTCTTCTACCGCTTCACCATGGGTCTTGAAAGCATTGGCCTCGCCCTTTCTTGGATGTTCACTTCGAGTACAAAGCCAAATACCCTCTCCAGTCCAGCAAGCGACAAGAAAGCGAAGAAACATATCCGCACCCGCGCTGAGCAGCTCGCACAGAATGGGACAGCTCATCATGGTCAGCGCCTTCTGCGCTTCTTGCTTTCTGGGGTTGAATCCGCTGAAGGTTCTCGGCTATAATAGGATCCTATAGCGAAGACGAAGGATACTACCCAGGACTGGTCAACATTTCTGGAACCTACTGTTTCATGAATTCCACACTGCAGGTGTGTCGCATTCCTTCATTCATAACCGGCCTTTAGAACTCAATCTCGCTATTCCGATGATTGCCATTGTGCAGGCTCTAGCCTCTCTGACGTACCTTCAGCCCCACATCGACGCTATAAACGCCAAAGCAGAGGCACTTGATGTCCCAACGCCAGTGATTGATGCCCTCAAGGACCTGTTCCGACGTAAATCACTGTCCAGTCTCTCCTCTACGCTATACTAACCAGTTAACCTAGGCCTCAACAAGCCCCACTCATCCTATCACGCCATCCGCCCAACCGATATCATCCAAGCCCTTAGCAGCCAAACCGAAGGCCGCACCAACTCCCTCTTCTACTCCCGCGAACACCAGGATGCCCAGGAACTCTTCCAAGTGGTATCAGAGTGTATCAAGAACGAAATCACCGCTGTTGATAAGGAAGCCTATCGTGATAGAGGACTCGGCGGATTGGCCGACGTCCCTCCAGAAACTATGCGGGACATTGGAAAGAGCGTCTTTGACGGATTGACGGCCAACAGACGGAGCTGTTGCGCGTGCGGGTATACAGAAGCCGTGATGCATTTCGCTTTGGACAACTGGCAACTAGCAGTTCCTCGACTCGCAGTACGTCGTTCATTCCACCATTGTGGATTCCCGCCAAACTATCTTATGTTTGGCAGGCTGTATGTCGATTAGAAGACTGCCTAGAAGACTATACCCGCCTCGAAGTCCTCAAAGACTGTATATGCAGGAAATGCTCCATCATCGCAACCCACAAACGCCTCCAACAAGACCTCCTCAAACTCGAACTCGAAACATCACCCGAAAAGAAACCAAGCAACTCCAAGAAAGAACGTCTAAAGAAAGTTCGTAAAATGGAGGCCAGAGTCCGTGCAGCAATCGCAGAAGAACGCATCGAAGAAGACCTCAAAGACGTCCGAATGGAGAAAGTCTTCAGCCCAGCCTCAACAAAACAAGCCATGATCGCCCGAGTAAGCAACCCCTCCCTCCCCTCTCCCAATTCAACTTATCCTTACCTTTCCCCATCCAGCCACCTCCAGTACTCGCTCTCCACATCAACCGTTCCGTCCACTATGGGCACTACGCCTCCAAAAACAACGTCCGCCTCCTCTTCCCCGAAGTCCTCGATCTCACACCCTATACCACGTCTGGCAACCTTTCTACCGTCCCCACCTCTGCTATATCCACACCCCCACCCGCACTTCCCCGCTCAACCACACCCACACCCTCAACCTACTCCAACCCACGCACCATCTATCGTCTTGCTGCTGTTGTATGTCACTACGGTCAGCACTCATTTGGTCATTATATTTGCTACCGTCGGAAACCGAGACATCCGAGCTTGGATCCTCAAAAGCGGTGGGCACCACCGAAGATTGTGGATCCTTTACGGTTGGAGGATGAGTCAAATGCAGATGGGTTGGACGAGAGTCTAGGTCCGGGATATGTATTTGAAGATGAGGCGGAAAGTAGACCTGGAAAGGGGTGGCTACGTATCAGCGACGACGCAGTACGAGAATGCGGGATCGAAGCGGTGTTGCAGGAGGGTATGGGTGCATTTATGCTGTACTATGAACGTGCAGTGCATGAACAATCTGGGGTGTATTCATCGGGGGATGGAAGTCCAAGGAGCTCGGAGGAGACGTTGAAGCCAGAATTGAAGACGGTGAATTTGAATGGGAGTGTTGCGTCGCTAGTGAGTGAGGTTGGTGTTGGTGTTAAACATCCACATCCACACTCGCATGCGGAGGGGAGGGAAGGGAGGACGCAGGGTGAAGCTGCGGTTGGACTTGGGGCGTCGTTATCACAATCTCAGATTCTGGGGTCTGTTCCTGGGGCGAGGATTGTACGGAATGTGACGACGAGAAGGAGTAGAAGTGTGGCTTCGCGTTCGTCTGTTGGAGGCACGCCGATGAGGGAGTTGGTGAATGGACATGCCACGACGACGGCGGCAGTGGTGAACGGATTGCATCACGACTTGAGCGTGTCGACGCCTTCATTGGTTCAGCATCCACCTTCACCACCGCCACCACCTTCATCATCATCATCACCGAGTTCACCTTCAAAGCCTAAAAAGACCCGGAATCCATCATCTTCCTCTTCTCCTTCGCGGCCAAAGCAAGGGACTTCGACATCGTTACCACGTATACACTCTCCACAACCACAGCATCCGCCAAATGGTACACCAACCGTGGACCTCAAAGCATAGTTTCGAATGCACACCCCACTTCGCACTCCTAAAAACACTGCAGAAGCTACCTTATATTTTTCCCCTCCAACCTTGTATCTATATCAAATGTTCATCCCTTGTTTGGTTCATCAACCGATATACATGCGCATACGTACATTTGAATACCACATGCGTATGAGATTTTGGATCCATGGTTTCAAACCTCCCCCCTCCTTAGCTATCTTTATTCTTCTCTGGTTCTCGATAATTCTACAATGTCACTACGTACCATGCTGCGTTTCTCGATAACTATATCACAACTCAAGTATTCGACAGTCAATTCAACTCGCCTCTTCTCTGCCGATCACATCAATCAGTTCTCAATGGAAGCATCTCAGAACGCCCGCCATTGTTCTCGGAACCCATCAGAAATTTCATTTAGAATCGTGAGTATCATTCACACACAAGTGAGCTAGTAGCGTACACAAGACAGAGTTCATGATCGGAGAAGAAAAAAGAATAAGTAGATAGTTGAACTTGAGCTTGGGTTCTATGGAATAATTGAGTCCCGAAAGATTGGCGAACTTGACCCAAGAAAAGATACATGATTTGTTCCAAAGAAATCTCTGCTTTTTGCTGCTGCTCCGTATTTTCCCGTGTGTCCAGAGTCTAGAAACTCACCGCCAATGGATCAACCATTGACATAGTCCCGAGGTCTCTTCTATTGGTACAAGGAATGACAGAGGTACAGAGCCACGAGTGAAAGAAATGGGGGGGTTGGTGAGGGGATTATTCGGGTGTGTGTGTGTGTGTGCGGCGGCGGCGTTAGGGGGATGGCACATTATCTTTGTTGTTATTGTTGATGAGGACCGAAGAAGAGTAGAAGCGTGTCAAGGTGTCCCGAGACCGGATGAATCCGGTATGAAAAATTGCAAGTAGTCATCCATCGTCCAGACGGTGTGTTGTCCCGGGTACTGTTGTGTTGACAGCGGACGACTAACCCGGGTCAACTGGTTGTTCAATAGTAGATGCGGCGCTCAACGGTGCGAGCCCGGGGTGTTGGGCGGGAGTAGGATACGACACGCTTCACACGGGTGACGGTGGGATACCTAGAGTATTCGTTAGACGACGCTCGAGATGATGAAGTGGGGGGAAGGGACATACCAGGCGTTGTAGACCTCGCCCTCGAGCTGGACTTCAATGATTTGACGACCCTAGAAGCGGTGTGTAAGAATTTTTTTTTCTTGGGGGAGGATGGGTGAACCGAGATACTAACAGCGTAGTCAATGTGGGAGCCAATGACGAGGCCCTCTTGTCTGCCCTTGATACCATGGCGGACAGCGACGATGTCACCAGGTTGGATATCTTCGTATTCGTAGGAGGACATGGTTAGCAGTGAGTAGTCTTGAGGTGGTGGGGGTGTCTTGTTGTATACGTGTCTTGAGGTCTAGAGCCAGAAGTGAGTATTACGGACGACGTCGAGAATGGTGCAGGAAGTGCTCACAAGCTTGATGGGAGAAGAAAGGATGGGGGGATGTGATGGGAAGGTCGGCAGCTTTTATAAGTAAGATTAGATTCCCGAGCAGACGCACGGATGCCTCGAGGCACGGTGGCCCTGATACCCTTGTCCAGAATTCTCTTTGTTCCCGCCTTGCCCCGTCCGAGCTTCATACCCCCCATTGTTGCTTTTTCCCGAGGAATAATAACGCGTTGTCAATATGATTACACATGAAATGTTGCGCACTCAATTCTGAATAGTTGCTAGCCTACCATTGAGGCATTCTTGAGAACAAGGCTAGTCGAGCGCTATTGACAATTGTAAGCGACGGAGGGAGGCGGCAGTGACATAAAAATTTGGACCTCATGTGAACCTCATGGCCATGCGCATCGTCGCACACGACAGGTGCAACGTAACCAAATATAATTCATGACCGCACCGATCATGCGAGGATTCTTGATGTCAGACAGACCGGGGTTGTCACTGCCACCATCAACGGACACGATCTAGAAGAGCACATGAGCAGTACTAGATACACAGGACTTCTAAAGATACACCACAATTATTTGATACATGCAGCACACAACTCCCTCTAACTCAAGTATTCATGCCCGGTGCCCATCATTGCTTCCACCTCGAGGAAATCCTGTCACGGAACCACTCCCGAAACAAGTCGCGAATTCGCCATGGCGCAGGTGGATGGTCCTGATCTACAGGCGCCGCATCGGCCAACGTCCCACCCACCTCAGCGCCAGAACCAACAACACCACGAGTGCTACCAGCGCTTCCTGATGTTCTTGTGTTGCCAATGAACCCAGGATCTCGGAGCCGTTCTTCTAGCTCTCGCATGATGTCCTCCGCGGACGTCTCGTACATTCGCTCAATCTCGCCCTCGCGCGTATAGTAATATGAGCGTCGAACAGCATATGGCGCCAAACCATTGTACTTGCGTACAAGTGAGTTCAGCTCGGCGATAGCGGTTTCATGGTACGATTGTTCTTTTTTGACCCAGTCAGGGTCTCGAAGCCCCTTCACTTCGTTGAGCGTAATTTTGTGTAGCAGTTCCGCCCGGTTGTTGGTTGTTAGTATTCGTAGTGCACGTCTAACCCATGACTGCCGTAGTAGTTCACGGAATGTCCTGACGGCAGTGTCGAGCTCTGGAAATTTTTGATTAACCAATGAGGACCAGGTTAAAGTGATGGGTCTTACCGCTCTGCACTTCCACCCAAGGCGGAGCTGCGCCGTTCCGTTGTACAATACGATTCATGAGAAGCTCCTCTCGAGCAATGAAAGGATTGGACTCCTCACTCGAACGAGTAAGCGGCTGTCCGCGTCCCTTCACATTCTTGAACAATCCAGCAGACCGAGCTTTCTATGCCACAAAAGCTACAGCACATCACCAACGAAAACCACCATAAAAAACTCACCTCAATCCTTTCCTCTATCAAACTATTCCAGCCTTTCACACTAACAGGATTCGGCCTTCCTGCAGGCACCTGCCCTTGCTTAATCCCAAGCTTATAATCCAATGTCGACTCCAACGCCTGACTCAACCTCCCAACCTGTTGTGCCTTCTTCATTTTTTCCTTTTCCTTCCTCACCAACCTCTCATCCAAGCTCCCCGACCCACTAAACCCATTCCCGACGACCCGAGGCGAGGGCGATGGCATCTGAGCAGTTTTGATATTCACTGGTCCACCCTCCGTCGGAGCCTTGAACGTCGTCTCCCAAGGTTTATGTGTCTCGCTCGATAGCAACAATGGTACATCTGCCCAAGATCCAGAATGCGGTTTGAGGTAACCAGAAGGCGTAGATGTAACACCAGAAGATGAAGACAACACTTTCGGTGGAGCTTGTTTGAGTTTCTGTTCGGCTGTGACTATTGTCGGTCCGCGCAGGGGCTTGTATTTGTCTACGAGCATACGAAGAACGGCGTCTTTGATGTTCTCATCCCCCGTCCAGTTTTCGTGCTCTTGTTCCAGGACGTTGAGTTTTTGGGATTTGGGCGGACCCTGGGAGGCTCCCTCGGATTCCTCGCGTGCAGCATCGGCGAAAAGTTTGTCGCTTGCGCTGTGTTTGTGCGTGTGGGATAATCTAAGAGGTACACAATGGGGTACCGTTGATAAGGTAGGTGTTAAATGCGTTGGATGCTGGAACGACGGTATGCGTTTGGCTGGTCGCATGAAGTTTAAGGACTATACTGACGTAATCCCGGATGGTGCTGTCAAAACCACCGGACCAGACTCGGACCGGGATCCAGATTTATCGACTTGAAGTTGATGTTCCAAGTTTTCAGAGAAAGTGAAAACCTGTAATCTCTTTTGAATGAGGTTTATCACTGATTGCGTCCATTTTGGAGCCGCAAATAGTCTTTTCTAACACCTCCGATAAAATCGAGAACGGTAGGGAAGGACTGGGAAGAGGATCACTGATAATACGATAATACTGGCGAAGGATCCTAGACGAAAGTCGAAGTCCCAGACGAAAGCGGCACGGTTTAATTGGAGTGGAACAAGGCTGACTGTTCTACGAGCGACGCCCATGTCCAGTTCTACGACAAAAACCTTGGTAGTTCACGGCAATGCGAAAGCCAGTATGTACCGGCCCCTCGGCTGCTTGTGCATTCATGGAATACTCTAGACTCTTCCGATAGTACCTCAAGCGTAAAACTCACCGAAAGCCACAAGCTCCAACATGAGAATTAGTATTTGTGGCACAACACGTATACATAGGTATACAGGTGTGCGCTGCGTGTTATTCTGTGTTATTGGAAATTCCAAGCTGGTGACGTCATTGATTGCCCCTATCCTAGGCAGGTGGTGGCGACATCTTCCTTCCCACCTTGCTATCATCCATGTCCGATAACGCAAAGGGAGACAAAGGCCGAGCTTATCACACGAAATGTACGGGTGCAGCTCTCAACACCGTCACTCGGCAAATCAAGGATGAAGATATCACCCTGTTCGGCAGCTGCTTTTGTCCTTTCGTCCAGCGCGTGTGGATTGCGTTCGAGTTCCTTGGGGTGCCATACAAGGTATGCTTGTTCATCTTCTTGAAGTCCAATAGAGCTGAAAGCGCCTTCCTACTGTATAGTACTGTGAGCTGCTGCGTCCCTCACTGCGAGAACTCCCTCACACTAACTTCCCTTTTCCTATTCTCCACCCGTTCCGCAGATGAGGTGGATCCGTACAAGAAACCCAAAGAGCTTCTGGAAGTCTCTCCAAAGGGGCTCGTACCCGGCCTTCGATTCAATAACTTTAATCCGCCGAGGTCGTTGAACGAGAGCACCGTCATCATGGAGTATCTTGAAGAGTATGTCCATTCATCAGAACCTTGTATGAATTCGTCCTTATGATCGTTGCTATAGTCTGGCCTCCGGGACAAGTCGACGATCCCTCCTTCCCCCTGCCACTAACCCCTGTATGCCCCCTCCAGCAGTGACTATCCGAGTCATATTGAACTAACATCAGTCAGATGCCCGAGCCCTGGTTAGGCTACAAGCCGATCACGTCAATCGTACATTGGTTCCCGCGTTCTACAGATTCCTCCAAGCACAAGACGCAGAAGCTCAGATAAATGCAGGCAAAGAGTTCCATCAATCCATTGAGACACTCGTAGGACTTCTCGAAAGGGCTGAACGCGAAATTCTCGGGGGAGGTGGGGTTTCCGGGGAAGGGGAACGGCATGCGCTCAGTAAGGGCCTTGGTTTATGGATCGAGGGGGGCGAACTGGGGTGGACAGATGTCATGGTTGCGCCCTGTATGTCGATCGATTGCTTGTTTGTTAATGGTTGTCGATCCTGACATCTCGATGGCAGGGGTGTATCGGGCGCAGCTCGTACTGAAACACTACAGGGGGTTTGAGCTTCCCCAAGGAGATAGGTTCAACGCCTGGTTACGGCGCCTGTTCACACACCCGGCGTTCGTCGCTACTTGTAGTACTGATGACTTATATCTGGACAGCTATGAGAGGTGTGTGTGAGAGCCTGTTCCTGATGGTCGTTGCTTATTCATGTGTGACAGATATGCATTCAACCGCCCAAACACCAGCCAAGTCGCAAACGCGATTAATAGTGGAAGAGGCTTGCCTTGAAAAGGTTGTTTCGCCATTGTGTGTCCTGATAATGGACGAGGCTGTTCCGTCCAATGGGAAACCGAAGCGCTGCTTGTGAAATCCGATATCTTTTAGGGACCATCATGGATGTATCTGTCTTGAGTTCATCAATATTAATGATCCCTGACGTCAAATCAAAAATGTCACCAAACGTGCCCAAGTCACAGTGGAGGAAAGCGTCCAAAACGAATTTGGTAGTACAAAGGTCTGTAAATGAATAGAGTACAACATGCTCTTGATACAGATTACCAATTTACAAATGCTAGATATACGGAGCCGGGTTATTAGTTGTCGTAACCTGGTGGATTTTCCACGGGAATGCCACCGATCATCGTAACCGAACTGGATTCGGCGGGCATGGTATACGTAGCTGAAACATAATGCGTGGTGAGTTTACCCGAAGATCAAAGATGGGTGGGTGATGATACACACGTAGACCTTCGTCGGCCTCGTCAGCAGCTTGTCTTCGCATGTAAATCGCCCTCTCCCGCGTCTTCTCCAGCAGACTGACGAACTCGAACATCGCACGATCCTTAAAGCGGACCTCGGCCTTCGTGCCCTCGGTCAAACCACCACCTGACGAAGGCTTCACTTCAAAGGACAAGTAATTCCCACTAAACGTAGGTTGTTCGAATCTTGTCGAAAGTATAGAGGGCAGGGGTACGGATAATGAATCAAGGGTGTTCTTCGCATCGCTTGTAAAGATGAACTGCGGAAATTACATTAAGTTTCGAGGGTCGGACGACACTATGAGATTCGCCGAACGCACTCTCTGGTCAGTGAGCCAGATCTTTCCAATTGCCTTGAGCTTCTTGACGCCACCAGAGCCTCCAGCGGGAGCGTTTCCGGACGGCGGTGCATCGGGAATTATGAGGGACAGCTCGACGCCCGAGTCGACGGTCGTGATAGTCACTTCGCCAGGCAACGGAACTGGCGAGCGGTTTGGGGTGAGCATGGTCCAATTGAGAGCCATGGTTACAGTCGAAAGTGAGTGGAAGTAAGAGAAAGAAAGAGAGCTAAGTGGGGTGTACGGGAGAACAGAGATGATCACCGTATTAAGCCTCCGTCCTGCCGCTCGCCGACGCCGATATCACGGCCCTGATGGCTTGCCACAGCCTTCTTGATCATAATACGTCATTGCTCGCGAACTGTGAAATTTCTACAGGCTTCATCATCATCTGACTACCTGGCGCAATGGTAGCGCGTTTGGCTTCGACTGCCGAATGTTACCAAAAGGTTGCAGGTTCGAGTCCTGCGGTGGTCATGACATTATTGTTGTGAATTATTTTACCTCGTGATTGTTGCATACTCTATTTTTAGTACGCAGTCCTCATTGAAAATTGAATTCACATCTGTGCCATGCGCCGGCTCTTGCGGAGGCATGCTTCTCGGCATGCCGCAGGAAGCGACATCTCTACCTTTTTGTCTACACACCACTCCTTCCTCTCCACATCACCATAATGTACCTGGACTATCTGGCTCTCGCATTCTGCATCCTCTTCTCCTTCGCCGTCTGGCATTACCAAAAACGGTCCAAGTTGCCCCCAGGTCCTCCCGCCCGTCTTCTTGGCAATGCGCACCACGTTCCACGAACAGAGCCTTGGTTGACGTTCAAGAAACTCGCTGACCAGTACGGTAGGACACCCCGTTCTCCATCCGAGGGGGTTATCAATGCACACTTTTATAGGGCCTATCATTTGCTTGTGGATGTTCAAAACCAAGACTATCATCCTGAATGACTATCGCACCGCCAACATTCTCCTGGACCAGCGCTCCGCCATCTATTCGAGCAGACCTGATTTCTTAATGAGCGGTTACTTGGCAGGAAGAAGGAATAGTGTATTCTTGACAAAGACGACGAGCCCTCGGTTCAAAATCTACAGGACACTTCTTCACAAGACGCTGAACCAGAGAGCTATCCAGGCTTACAAAGCTCTGCAACTTACGGAATGCCAGACACTGTTGAAGGGCCTCCTCGAGACACCGGACAAATTCATCTCCCATCTTCGCAGGCAGGTTTCAAACCATGATTTGTGGTCAGCGTCCTAAAACTCTACCAGGAATGCGGTCGCGGTGATTACCAGCGTCGCGTATGGCTACCAAGTCGAATCTGAAGAAGACGAGTTTGTGCGTTTGTTGGAGAAATCTTTCGAATTGTCGAACACACTTAATGTTCCTGGTAAATTCTGGGTGGAATACTTCCCTGCCTGTGAGCTTAGCCCACTTCTGGTTGTTGAAATAACATTCATATTCGTGCTCTAAAGTGCGATACATCCCGGAATGGGTCCCAGGCGCCGGGTTCAAGAAGTTGGCCAGAACTATTGCCCGACAGTTGGACCAGATTGACCATATTCCCCTCGAATGGGCAAAGTCCCAAATTGTAAGTTCCCACCATGCGCCCAAAGGCTGAATGATTATTTAATTCTTCGCTAGGCGACTGGATCGTACAGGCCGTCTTTCATATCAGATCATATAAAGGATGGAAAGTTTGCGTCGACTGAAGAGGAGAAAGAAGATATCCTAAGATGGTGTAGTGTGTCCCTGTATGTTGGAGGAGGAGACACGGTAAGCCTTTCTGTACAAGCTACGTTACCCAGACCGCTTAACCTTTGCAGAGTGTTTCGGTTCTAACCACGTTCTTCCTCCTCATGGCACTCCATCCCGATGTCCAAGAACGCGCCCGTGAGGAAATAGACAGGGTGCTCGGAGGTAATATGGTGACTCACGAAGATCGATCCTCCCTGCCGTACGTCAACGCGATGATCAAGGAGATTATGCGTTGGGGCCCTGTTGCACCGTTAGGTCAGCCGCACTATATGAAAAGAAAGATGGTGACTGAAATTCCTTTCTTCAGGACTCCCGCATCAGGTGACCCAAGATGATTACTTTGAGGGGCACTACATCCCGAAAGGTGCACGCATCGTGGCTAATATCTGGTGAGCTACGTCACCGTTCCCAGTGAGATGAGAGCGAGCATTTACAGACGCCGTCCTTGAAAGGGCAATGGCTCACGATGAAAATGTGTATCCAAACCCATCCGTCTTCGACCCAACGCGGTTCCTCGGCGAAAACCAACAATTAGACCCAACCAAATTCGTTTTCGGGTTTGGTCGCCGGGTGTGCCCAGGTGAGGTCGGGTGTCTTTGTATCTACGATGAAACTAACCTCGAGGGGTAGGAATGCATCTAGCAGAGGCGTCTGTCTTCCTTAATGTGACCAACATCCTCGCCAACTTCATCATCTCTAAGAAGATCGGGGAAGATGGTCAAGAAATAGAGCCTGAAGTACATTGGTCAACCGGTGTAACCGCGTAAGCCCGAAATGTTATCATGCTGAATGGAATCTGACCCGACGGCGATTAGACATCTGAAACCATTCCTGTGCCGCATAACACCACGCTCTCCCAGTGCACTCCGGTCGGTCCTGCTCCAGGGTGACAAGTTCTCTTGAGAGCTGGGGTCAGGTAGAGGCTACTGGACAGGTCGTATATGTTTCAGATCCTGTGTGTTGAGTGACTGCTAGTGTTTGCGACTGACCTTTCCTTGTGTACTTATTTTCATGGAGGGTCTCCATATCTGTGACTATATGCTAAAAAACCAACGTTCGAAGTTTGCAACGCTGGTTCTGACAAGGGATAACGAATGATGTATTGGTACATAATATCGAATGAACACTGTGGCACGGTTTCGTTATTCCAGTGTTCAGGAACCGCGGCAGCTACTTACTATGGTACTTTTATGGTACACGGACGCTAAGGATGTGCCTCAATATGGTTTGAAGCGTCTTGATGCTTTCAGTTTCTCCACTTTGGCCTTGTCTTCCTCCCACTTGCGCTTCAAATCCAACAGTTCTGTAATGGGAAATTTAGCACACAAGGTCGAATATAAGGGAACCTCCAAAGTACCTTTCCTCTGCTTTTCAGCCTTCTGGAAAGCATAGAATCCCTCTTTCTCCTTCTTTTCCTTTTTCTTGTTATTCCGCGTTCTAGTTTGTCCCGTCTGCTGGAACTTCTTGCTCGCCACACCGACACCGCCTCCCAACGTCTGACCGTAAGCACCACCTCTTGTGACCAGTGTAAATCCATCCTCATCCACGATAGCCTCACCCTTGCGATACTGTGATTTCTGCTTCGTCCTGGCCAACTCGTATTCATAAACCTCGATATAAGTGTTTGCGTGCTCTTCCACTGCATCCAATGGCGGTCGTAATGAATCATAGAGCGCGAGATAGTGAGCGAGACCTGTAGGTTCTTCGGTGGTAGGCCATGGTCTAGATTTGGACAATGAATTCACTGCACGATCGAGCGACGAGGAGTCAAGAAACACTATATGGGCTGATCCACCAGTTTTGCGTAATGTTCGGAGAGAAACTGTCGGTAGGGGTGTGACTTTGGGGACTTCTTCTTTTGACACTTTCCGTCGTTTCCGTGGCTTCTCGCCTTCGACCTCCATTGCCTCTTCGTTATCTTCTTCATCCTCCTCATCGTCTGTATCACGCCCCAATTCCTCTACGTTATCTGTGCTGAACACAACCTTCTCCACTGTCCCCGCGTTCTTGAAAAGTTGAATTAAATCTCGTTCCGTGGCGTCTGGTGGCACATTCACCAGGAAAAGTGTTCGGCCCACGGGTAGTCCATCGTTATTCTTCTTCGAACCTGCATGCGCGCGTCCATAGATATAGTGTGTCGCGGATGTAGAATATGTGATAGGGATTGGGGTGAATCCACTGAAGAGTGTAGAATGGCCCATGGCTGAAGTTATCACAACTCTGTATTTCAAAAATCTTGTTCTAGGGCGTGATCAACGTTTGGTTGACAGGTTGTTGCCAAATATTGAATTTGCTCACCCACATCCTTCGGTCGGTTTACGATCGATCTGGCGCTTCGGAAAAATGGTTTACAAGACCTAGTGGGCGAGCGTTGTGTAAAGCCGGCGCATTGTGGACACCGGATGGATAGGGGGGAAAGCAGTATTTTAGGGGAATCAAACTGATAACCCGGTCCTGCGCTGGAGCCAACTTGTGAAATTGCGAGTGAATCGGACTTAGGTTGAAGGTGGACACACTACACCCACTACAGATCTGTTTTGCACCCAGCGATATGCCATTCGCCTTCCTATATTGCTTGTTGGCTCTCGGGAGTAGTGAATTAGCAACAAAGCATATGTGTAAACTATTTTCAGTAAGATTCTGTGTGTGGAGTAATTCAATTCCGATTCAGTTTTCGCTCTTTCGCTGAAGACTCACTGAAAGCGGAGTTGCAATTGTGCTTCGTGAATTGCTTTCAATTGCTTCCCTCAAGCCACAGCGTAGGAGCCACCATGAGTACTCGATTCTTGCTTGTTGCAACTTGCTTTCTGCCAGGCTTGGCATCTGGGCGGCCCAAGTAGTCCTAGTCCATGACTTGTTGCTCCACTAGAATAAATACTTAACAGCGATGTCGTTAGGGTTTTCGAATTTTCTAGATTCCCTTTCTGATATCTTACCGCGAGCCTTGAACCCGAACAACAGGTTCATAATCCTTTTGCCTCGGAGGCTGAAACGACGAGGCTGTACACACTAAATTTTTGCATCCAATAATGAGCTGGATAGTATGATGTTTGATGTTTGACCAAGATGAAAAGCAAGATGGCTCCCAGCAGTTGCACTGCTCAATGACTTCTAAATATATTCCTTCAAGCCGACAGGGCTCGCAACCAAATGTGTCCTACAGCTATATGTACTCACCACAAACGATTAGACAAAGGCAGGTCCGACGACTTCAATTGTCTTTGCGTTACCTAAGTCCAACCGTTAGTTAAGCCCCGGATCGGACTGGGTCGAGAAAACCAGGGTTCGCAATTAACGTAACACTTATCAGTCCAAATCGGACATGTCGTGTGAAGGACAGACGAAGTTATTTCGGGACTGAACCTTGTCTTGGAGTTTTAAGGCAAGAAAATGATTCGCACATTGTTTGAGCGCGATCGCAATAACCAATCCTTCCAGAACGTGCCAAAGCATACCATATCGTAAAAGAGGGAAGCTCGGGATCATATATTTGTACGCAATAGAAACAAGACCAAATTTCGTAATGTACGATATTTATAGCGTATAGCAGATTAAAAAACGTCCCAACTTGCTACCCAAGTCACAGACGCAGATAGAGTGAAGTATAAACAGGAACCGATACGAGAAGCTTTGTGGACAGTGCAAAACTCGAGAGAGGGTAAACGCTGGTACACAACGGTGGATACAAACAAAACAAAAAGCTAGACTGAACGAGGTATGGCTAGAAGGAACACAAACATGCAACGAAAAGACATTACGAGAAGCAAGCTACCTTGAAAACAACATGAGGAATGGACATGTACGCTCCGTTATAGAGAGCAAACCATAGTTTGGAAGAAGCCCGCAATAATTACAAGCTTCGAGAGTGAAGGGAAAGAAAACTCCAACCAATAATTTTATGTATCATAGCGAGATGAGAATCCAGGACAACACAGAAACATATAGATGTGATAGCTTGGGATCATCATACGTGACCCTAGTTAGGTGAGGAGGGTTTGACAGCTGTTTGGTATGAGGTCGAGATGTTGCCTGATATCTCCGGCGATTTCCACGGGCGGTCCAGATCAAGACTGGCGAGAGTACCATTAAGATCCTCCAGGTCGTTATGATCAGCCTCAGTGCGGCTGTTCGATACAGGAGTGTGACTAGAGGGGGGCCGTGAGATCTGTTCTGGACGACTGACGGTTCTATCAGCCATGTCAAGATAGGGGCCATAGCGCGCAGCACTCGGAGAATGAGCAGACGGGGAGACTTTGCCCGCAATGGGAGCTCCGTTTGAGGATTTAAGGTCCTGTGTCTGCAGCTGATGAGGGTAGAAGCCTGGTGCAAATGCCTTGGATGGATGGGGCAGTGCTTCGGAGCGGATAAACGACCCAGTTTCCCGCGATTTGGCTTCTTCAACGAAGGGATTAGGGTCTGGGGAGAATGGAGAGAAGTTGGAAAGCGTGCGTTGAATATCGGGGCGAGGCAAAAAGCCATTCGAACCAAAGGAATCTCCACTCTGAGGCGCATCAACTCCCGATCCTAGGCCAGAGGCGATGCTTGTCACAAAGGTGTCATTGCCAGAATTGGTGGTGTTTGCGTTCATTTCGTTGTTCGCGCCCTGAGGTGTTGGAGAGATATAACCTTGTTGGCTCAGCTTATAGAGCAATTGCAGTGCTTGATCGGGCGTCATGGCGTTGCCCATGGACAAGGGGGGCGTCGAGTACTGGGCTTGCAGTGCAGCAGCTTGGGCGGCCTGCGCCGCAGCCTGAGCGGCTTTATCTAAAAATGAAATGAGTGGTTGTTCAAGATACAAGCAGGATCTATTGCACTGACATTGGCTACGACCCCAGCTCAATCTGATACGGCTACCGCCAATAGGGAATCCTTGCATCTTTTCGATTGCACGTTCGGCATCCGCTTTACGCACAAATTGGACGAAACCACAGTGCTTGCCGACTGGGACCTTGACCTATTGGGATGTCAGACCGTGCCGATGACAACTGAGGAAAAGCGCATACATAATGGATATCGCCGAAAGGAGCAAAGAAAGTCCTGAGTGTCTCCTCCGAGATTAAGGGCGACAGACCTCCAACGAATACAGTAGTATTATAAGGGTCTGTGGAAGTAAGCTGCTCGCCGTTTGGACCGATGAGGTTTCCCAGAATCGCTCTTGCTTGAGCATGATGCTTCCAAGATTCCTCATTAATGAGGTATCCATCGTCTGTTTGACCAAGTACGTGGCGGAGTTGGGCCTCGCTAAGCAATGATGGGACGCCTGTTCCATTACCGAGTCTTGGGTCACTTCCGGAGAATCCCTGAAGGAGCTACCATAACAGTTCGGATAACGGAAATTAGCTGATAGAAATCAACTCACTGTAGATCCCACGTTCGAACTCAGGGAAGCACCAGAGCTTGAACCGCCTAGGGAGTTGTTGGAGGATGATCCTTGAACAGAGGTGCTTCCAAGGGAGCCGCTTGAATTTGTGGAGGCGATGGGGGCGGAAACGCTTTTAGCCTGGGCCGCAGTCGGAAGTGGGAGGGCAATGGTGACCGGTTGATTGTCGGTACCGGGAATAGGTGCGTTGAATGATGCCTGAGGAAACTCGATGGGGAGAGTTGGAGGCGGTTTGAACTTGGCTGTGGCTGGGGAGATGCGCACTGGGAATTTTGGTGAGATATATGCGTCGCATATGGGGGGGGGTTCTTACTGGGACGCGACAAGCAATAAAGGCCGTGCATTTCAATCAAAGCTCGCTGTTGATCGGCTTCGTCAGTGAAGCTTTGAGCGTAGGTTAGCCCAGATAAAGATCGTATTACAAGAAGGGCGTACCGCACAAAGCCATAACCACGAGATACACCTGTAACGGGATCGAGCATAATTTTAGCACTCTTGCAGCTAAGGAACGGTCGAATGAATTTGGGCTCCCTGTCATTACGCAGACCGAGAACAGGGTTACGGAAGACAGCCACGAGGTCAGAGTTCGACGTTTCGGGGGCGAGGTCACCAACGAAGATGCTGTACTCCTTCTGATACTGTTGGGAATTCCCGTTATATGCGGGTGTAGCAGGAGGAAAGGTGGTATTCATAGGCGGAGGCACGGCCGGGGCCCAATTGAGGACAAAAGGCTTGGAGGAGTTGGGCATCGTCATAGCACTGCCTTTGCCGCTGTTGTTAACCTGGGCGAGGACAGACGCAGCGTGGGCGGGAGTGGGGAATGTCAAGAAGCAATAACCAGGATTGTTTGCCTGTTGGCCGGTTGTCGGATCAGGGGCGGGATGTGGCACTTTGATATTGACGGGATCCCAACCCATGATACTGCAGACTTGCTTGGCGTACTCTTCATCCATCCAAGGCTCAAAGTTTCCCCAGAGTAGAGTCGAGCGAGATAAATTGTTGGCGGATGTCGGGAGAAGTGTCGGGCCGGAGAACTGGGGCTGGCGGGTAGGATTATCTCTGTCGGGGATGGGGGATGACTGATAGAGGGTGCCCTGTTCGTTTGTAGGGGAATGGGTGTGGGGGGAGGGAGGGGAGCGATAGAGATGAAGATGGTGGTTCAAAGCAGAGATTGGCTGGGAGGCGATCTGCAAGGTTGAGTTGTTGGGATTGTGTCTGTTTGGTCCGAGGACAGAGTCTGCGATCCCATTCCCATAATCCCGCCCATTCTGTACCAGTCCCAGTGTCTGTCCTCCCCCGAGCGTTGTAGTTAGCCCAGGATATCTCCCCAGGCCCTGCGATCCCCCGCGATCGCTCCTTAGCGAGATCAGCGTTGCAATCTCCGCTTCTCTGTCACCGTTCCCGCGATACCCAGACGTACTGAACCCCGAAGTGAGGTCGAGGTCCTTGGCATCAGCGCGAGACATGGCTGTTCCGATATGAGAGGAAGATTCGGAGAGACGAGATGCCGTAAAGGCGGGCGGGACTGGTAGTTAGGATGGGGTTTGAGGTGATTGGGGGAGAGCAGTCAGGGGAAAAAAAGTGGTTTTCGTCCTTAGACTGCGCAAACAAGGGAGGAATAGATGGGTGCAGAGATGATATGTGAGCACAACAGGGAGAAAATGAACAGGGGGAGGAAGGAAAAAAAGAGGAACAGCGAAGCAACGGATTGCAGCAGCGAGACTCGACTGGAAAGCAACCAAAAGGCGATAGCAAGAAGCAGCAAGGTTGGATTCACCAACAGCGGTGCAGAAGAGAAGTGTGTGGACGAGTCCAAAACACGATGAACGGGCGGAGATTAGTTGAAGTCGACGTGGTACGTTGCGAAGTGGACCAAGAGTTTCAAATTGCGCGGAGAAAAGAAAATCGTTTATGGAATTCCCGCGCTTCCCCCTGACTCGGCCAACATCGTTCGTCCTTGCCACCATCTCATCTAGCGAGTGTTTAGACATAGACGTATCAATCGTTGGACCGATTCCTTGTTCTGCTGTCCCCAATCGGCGACTGGCCCATCCTGCCGAGAGATCAGGTTGCCTTCTGAATTGCCTCCGCATTGTCCTCGCGTTTCCGCACACGGAAGCCAGTATTCTTTCTTGTACATTTTGGGGGAACAATAGATTGATGGCGTAAAGGATTAAAGATGGTGATGTGAGCCTGAAATGCGCTCCTGTCAACCTGCCTTCCTGGAACGCTTCTTCAATTTGTATATTACTGTGGGTCCAGTGGCTGTGCTCTTTTCTTGCCAACTACAGCAATTTTCCTCCAGCCTGTCTACTATAATTGCATCTGACAGCGGCACGACGGGACAACCTAAAGGCAACTGGTAGTCAATCCTCGGCGATTGAGTAGTGAGGGACACAGCATCTGTTTAATAGGTGCTATGACCATTCGGCAAACAAGGGGGGTTCCAACACCAGCTTCCAGTTTCGGTTGATTGCTTGGCTTCATGGTTCCTTTTCCGTCTCGACCCGTGATATTTATTATTTAACGTGGAAGACTCCCGATGATCTGAGTGCACACATTGTCCTCTCCGAATGGAACGTAGCTTGCCACAGCATAGGAGTTTAAGAATGACATTCTGATATTGAATCAAGGGCTTACGCCGTTGTTGCAAAAAAGCTATAATGAAGACGACTTGTCCTGCTCCGTGTTCAATTCTGACCGCCGTCTATTTGATCATTTAGACAATAGCTGCTTATGTCAACGAGATAGCGGGGCGGGGTTTGTGTGAATTGCGGCGGAATGGTATGATATGGTATGATGGCGCACCCCGAGGGGTATACAGGATCAATTGCATGTTGACATTCTCCAGGCCAAATATAACTTCTTTAATAGATCTATAAGGCCGCCCATGGACCATTGGATAAACTACCAAAACCATGTCTACGTCGTCTGCGACTACTTACGTGCGACGACCCGTAGTCATTCCTGATGGTGCAGTAAAGCTAGCACCTAAAAGTCTTGGCGCTTAGTCATCCATCAAAGCGAAATCAATAGTTCCCGTGTCCAAGTTCTCGCCGTCGATTGCACTTAATCCTCGGTGTATTGGGCTTCGTCATCGCCAGGATTCTCTGCACACTTTAATACCTTCACTCATTTCCTATCATTTTCAGGATATAACCGCCCTATAACGACTCATTTGCCATCGTGGATTACGCGTCGTTGTTTGAAAAGTTGCCTGGTGCAGGCGGCAGTAGAGGAACTGCGAATATGCCTCGTCGGCCTTCCGGAGCAGTCGGTCCTTCCCAGGGATCCTCAACTAGTCTCAACGTGTCTTCCCGCACGCAACGGCCTGGCGAGTCAAGTGTCACTCTCATTACTTCCCAATCTGTTCCCCCCCAACAGCCATCCCAAATAACGATGGAGATAAATGGAAATCGCTATCAGAAAGTCGTATCGGCGTTGGCAAATAGGTTGAGGAACAAGGTGCGTTTCACCTGTATGCTTGGTGTGAATTCGAAATTCGAAACTTGGACTTGTCTAGCTTCCGTGCAACTCTGGGCACACCTTGGATGCAGTTGAGGCCGATGAAATTGTGCAAGAAGCAATTGAAGCGTTGACGGAGCTCCCAAATGATGCATTGGCAGTGATAGCGTGGAACTTGGGCAACATCTTGGATGCACTTTCCAAGGTAACCTCCCCCTTATTAATCCCACTCAATGAGTTTACTCACGGGTTACACGCAGCAAGTGGATGAGCAGGGCCAGTTTTCCCTTGAGACCCTCCAGTCCCAGCTCTTCGTCCTCAAGGTTTTGTCCGTCAACTTGGCTTCGCGACTCGCTCCCGGTGCTCGCTCCCAGCCCCAGTCTGTTGCCGCCTCTTATTTGGCGCCAAACTCCCCAACCACTGTCAGTTCGTTCCAGCAACGGAGGCGGCAGGCTTCATCAGAATACTCTGATGCTGCATCATGGCCATCTGATATCCCACCTCTTGAAGAACGATGTGCACGTTATGTCCTCAGCATCATCCTTATATTCCTTCGACAAACTACCCCGGCCGAGGCTCCTCTCATCCTTCCTTCCAAGACATCGGACTTAACTTTTCGCGATTTTGAAACGGAGCCTGCACTGCAACAAGAAGTGCCCAATGACAGTCCAGACCACGTCAACCACAACCAACCACCGCTGAGGACGCAGACATCTTCGGGTTCGGTTCTCTCTGGAAAGATGAGCGTTAACTCGACCATACGGATCCCGACTGTCCAGATGAAATACGAGAAAACCCACATGTCCCTAGTCAAATCGAGGACTGCTGTCATTGCCCTGATTGCTGAGTTTTCTGGTCGCATCATCTTCAGCATTTCCGCGTCGAACTGGAGCACAGTGTTTGAACGGCTGAGGTCGAAGATCAGAGCTTTGGCCAATAAACCCGAAGAGACGGCAGATTTCACAGACTTACAGTTGCTGGCGTATATCATCTTTGACAGACCGCGGCTCGTTCAGGTTCTCAATGGTAGGCGTCCAAATTCTATCTCGAGCCCTATTCTGATTCGATGACCCTTTCCATAGAATTGTCGTCCCTGCTAGTGAACATGCAACGCGATGCTCAGCTAGCAATTGCGGCTCCTCTCCGTTCTGCTATCTGGAATTGGATAGAATACCATCCAAGGGAATTCAACGAGATCGTCCGAGCCAGAGGGAAAACCGAAGGAGCTCCCGAACGCGTCTTCGATCTCCTTTTCTCCAAACTCAAAACTGGAGATGAGAGGGTCGTGTGGCCGACACTTACAGCATTATGTTGCATGATTTCCGAGCGACTTGCGACGGATCACATCCAATACAGTGGCAAGGGGTATAAGATCTCGAGGAAGGTAAGTCAGCTCACCTTTAGCTGGGTGTGTGTACTGACAACGTATAGGATTTGAGGTTCCTCGATGACTTGCTGAGACAAACTGGTAGTCCGGGTACCTGGAAGACTTCTGAAGTTGCTTTGGCATCTGCTGTTGATTTATGTCGTGGGGCAATGTTCGCTACAGTTGAGGAAGATGAAGAGGTCCCATTGCGCCTGCTCGCTGTCGACGTTGCCCATGAAATCAAGGTGCTTTGGCGGTCTTAGCATTTCTTACATTTGGTCCGTTCCTAACGCCCGGGTTTCTACAGGGTGCACTTAACCAGATTGTGCAGAAGATTCCTGGTCGACCGAGTATTTGGGAAGTGGAGGAGATTGACGTGGTGTTGTATGCGAACGTATTGGTCACTGTATACCGGTTCCTGCCACCTGAGGAGTCTGTCCCATTGATCAAGGAATGGATGGAACCAACACGTTCAGATGCCATCAAGCTTTGTGCTGTGAGGGCGTGTCTGACGTTGGCACAAGAAGTAAGTCGGTTGCTATTCTCACTATGTACCTGGACACTCATGAATAGCTAGGCGTCTCGATTCCCCTGGCAACGTTCACTCGAACCTTTGCATGAAGCTATAGGAAAGCGTTGTCGCGAAGTATTTAAGACCCTCGGCCACAGACGGCCCGAGCTCGATTCGTGGGGTGCTATGAAGCGACCTGATCCTTACCCCAAAGCCAAGCGCGCCGTATCCGAAGCCTTAACCGACCGCGAATTGCTTATGCTCGGCATCTTGTCTTTATGGAGAGCTGACCCGTCCTTCCACACTACTGGTGCCTCGTCTGCGGATTTAGACGATTGGGTTGGAGTTGTGGTCAAGATCTGGGATGCTTCTGTGGATAATTCGGTCAAGGTTTCGACGACGATCTGTCTATGTCGGTTTGCGATCAGTACGTTCAGGGCTCTCCCCACGGCGCCCCATTTCTCGCTGATGTTGAAGCTTATTAAGACGTCTCTGTAAGCCCCGAACATTAGTTTCATGAGATCCAAGCTGACCACGTTTCAAGGCCCGCGACTCTTCTGAGCGTCGCCATGCATTTACTGCGTGCGCGTGAAGACATCGAGCTACAGCGTCTGTGGGTCGCTTTGGCATTGCAGATGCTAGATCTTTATCTCGTCAAGATCGAGGTAAGTCTCATCTCCAGCTATCCCCTTATCCTTGTTCGGTCTGATGAGTTTCACTGCTAGGGTCAGCATGTCAAAGAGATACAGTTAGATCCAGATCGCGTGCCCGCGTTCATCATGGCGGAAATTGCCTTCACTGTTACCTTGACTTCATCGAACAACGTGATTTCTCAGATGGCTGCCAAAGGTCTCAGAAACCTGGCCATCATTCAGCGCCAACCCAATGCACCCCAGATTGATTTTATCTCACCGGAGGACTACGCAAAGAGGGCCCGCGTGTATGACCAACTTGGAGATCCCAAGGTGGCCGTTGTTGGTGAGTTTTAGGGTTGCACTTGAGATTGAGGTCTTGTCCTGAGTAAATGTGTAGGTCGTGTGGGCCATCAGAAGCGTATTCGCAAACATCTCAGGTTGCTTGCTCCATGTAATGCTATCGACGTTGTGGTGTGGAACGAATGCCACAAACGGTGGAGGTTGTTGACTGAACCTGTGCTTGAAACGATACGGGATCCTCGTCGGGCGTTTCAAACAGTCCCTGGTCCCAATTGGAAGAACCAGGTGAGTGTATATATTTTTATCCTAACATTGTTGTATTGACACAAGATAGGACCTGAAATTTCAGTGGCACAATCTGACGCTATTCATGGCTGCATTCGGTGGTGTTTGCTTAGAAAACACAAGAGATGCAAGGAATAAGCTCGTTTCCATCATCCCATATAGGTTCTTGCCCGATGAGCTATTGACTTTGGAAGACATCTTTCAGTTTTTGAACCCGTTCCTGTCAGATCTGAATAAGATTCTGACGATTCAGGATGTGGCAACGAGGGATATTGCGAGGGACGCGCTTGGAGCTGAGTTGCACCCGAGGTTGTATTCAAAAGTTATAAAGCATTTGGATGAGTGCGTACTTGGTTTGAATTGCGACCGTGGGGTGGGGGCTGATTATTGTTTTTTTGATAGAACGACTCGGGCGTACGAGCATGAGGGATACAGCCCATCAGAGGAATATCTACTGTTCTTAGACCAGGTTGACCTTGCATCCTTTGTACTGGTTATGGGATTGCTCACCATTTTTTCTAGTTCATTGCTATTCTCAAGTTGATCTTGGAGAATGAACGATACTTGGAGGAGAAGATGACTTTCGACATCAGCTCCATCCTCACCTCGTTGACAACCATGATATCTCACTGCGTTGGCTCGCAGACATTCCGTCTCAGGATGAGGTTTTGCAGTCTATGTGACAGCATTTGTGCGCGGACCGATACTTTCATCTTGCGGAAGGAGAGCCCTGCAAGACAGAATATCATCGAGTTGTTGATGGAATGGATGGAAACTACGGTTTCTGTAAGTGCCCTTTTCACTACATTCGAAGATCCACACTGAACGTATGTTAGGATGCGGGTCGTGATGGTCAACTGGACGAATTCAATACCGCGTGTCTGAAGACTTTCGTCAAGCTCCTAGATAAATTCCAGCTACGGTTCACAGATACCCTGAATGCCGGCGACGATACCATCCATGTTATTTCAAGAGAGTTTAATAAGTATTCCAGTATGCTTCTTCAGTTCTTGGAGATGTATCAGCCTGTCTATACCGTACGTGGTCGCCTTTCCCATTGATAATTGATTTGCTGATTGTTGCTTCGTAACAGGTGGACTCGGACGATGAATCTGATTACATAAATTTGGAGGTATAGTCTTGGATTTTATGGTATTTATCAGATGCTCACCTTTGCGAAAGAGGTTGCAGGGCTCACAGCGGGAGGTCGAGATCCGCGAGCTCGTAATCACTGGCCTTGCTAACCTGGTCAGCGCGAACAGTGAGATCGGTTTCAAGCAGTGCCTACCTCTTGCCTATGACCCGGACAAACGCAAGAAAGCTATCTTCGCCCATGTATTTGCACGGGTAATTGGACAGGGTACAACATTTAATGCCGAGGAGAAGTCTGCGGCCCAAAATCGTAATGCCCGTCTTATTGAGGTAAGTGACGATCCTTGATGAAGCTCATCTTGGACTTATGTATTTATTGCTCCTAGCTGGTTCGGGGATCCAAGGTCTGTGATAAGTTACCTGAAGATTGATTTACGCTTACTTTTGTAGCTCGCGCTTGCCTTAACGATTGTCCATGTTTGTCCATTCTCTGAGGATGATATGATGATTTCTGTCCTGCTCAACATCTTCGACTCTCGCACATCGCTGATGAACTTCCTCAAAGCTATCATCGACCATGAGATATCGCAAGCCGACAGCGAAGCTTCACTCTTCCGTCGTAATTCGGTCGGCAACAAGTTCCTTTCCGCCTTTGCCAAGATTCACGGGTACAATTACCTCAGAAGTCTTATTGGCCCGCTTATTGCGTTCATGCGAGAATTGCCACCTGGACATAGTTATGAGATGGATCCGAACAAGGCCAAGGAGCAGGATCTTCTCGAGAACCAGAAGACCGTAGAGTATGTGGCGTCCAAGTTCTTGAGCGTAGTGGGGTCTTCCCTTCCGCAGCTACCGCCGTAAGAATTACCCTCGAAATGACTCTGATCCTTATTAATCATCGGTTTCGTTAGGATGTTGCGAGAGGTCTCGGCTTATATTTCTGCTAGGGTGTAAGTTCTTGTCATCCTTTGAAATACCGGACTACTAAACATCCCCAGTGCCGAAATTTGGCCAACCGCCAAGTTTGCAGTGATGGGAGCCTTTATATTCCTGAGGTTTGTGTCCTTATCATGCTCACATGGTGTTTCCTGACACTTCTTCAGGTTTATCACGCCTGCGGTCGTCGCGCCAGAAAATGTCGACATCGAACTCCCAGTAGAAAATCGGGCGACAATGCGCCGGGGTCTGATGGTTATTGGAAAGATTCTCCAGAACCTTGCCAACAACATTTTCTTCGGGAAAGAGGCATATATGACCGTGCTTAACAAGTTCTTGGAAGGTCAAATAGCAAATGTCACCCGTTTCCTCAGCGAGATTCATGTCCGTCTTCCATCTTTGTATTCCGATTCTATGACTAATTGCGCTACAGAAATCTCCACCGTCCACCTTTGAGTGTGATGACCAATGGCAGGGCATCGTCAGCGATGATACCGATGCGATAGTTTTGCACCGATTCCTGGACAGACATGCTGACAAGATCGGCAAGGAGTTGTTGAGTATGTCGAGACCCACCGCAGATGGCGATGCTTCAGCATTGAATGGAAAACGTGCATGGGATGATCTGTGTGCGCTTCTGGTGGATCTTGGTACTCCGGTTGCCGTCCCTCAGCTTCCTCATTATCCCTTGCATGAGTCGCGTGAATATCACGATCTCATAAGCCGGTATGCAGAGCAGAGCGTCGCTCCCGTCGAGGGGTTCTTCGTGGAAACCCCAGCTAATGACAGAGTCAGTTGCCGCGCTCCTGCACACCATTCTCACACCTAATCATAGTTCAGGGCACGAACATCTTTGTGCTGCGGTTATCCAAGCTTGATGTGGAGGCTATTGATATTGAACTCCTTATGTACTATATCCTGAAGGTGAGCCCGGCAATGGCGAGTTCAGGTAGCTCTGCTTACAACTAGCACTAGGTGTTAGGCGATGCCAAGCATCTTGGGGAACCGTATGACGTCATTGTCGATTGTACTGGGTTCACACCAATGTCCGAGCTGCCCCTCCAGTGGCTTAGGTTTTGCGCAGAGATTGTACCCAAAGACATTAGGGGGCGTTTCGCGACGGCACATATATTGAATCCGAACTCCCTTTCGCAAAAGTATCTTCGGCGCTTGTATAATTTCATGGCAGGTACGGATATGTGGGTACTCGGTTAGATCGTTGCTGATTTTCGAGAAAGGAACGCCATTTTGTTCATCTGTCAAGACGTATGTGTCAGTTGCTCAGTTACTGGAGGAACTCCCGGACACCATCACAGACGCCCTGTCTGAACCAAGTATGGTTATCTCTACTCCGCAGACTCCCTGATCACCAACCTTCAAATAGATGCACTTGAACAAGAACCGTATGAAGAGTTCCAGGATGTTACATGGAAACAATCCAATTCTATGCGTGTTCCAGTCATGCTCCGTGTCGCGAGTTCTCACATCCGGATTACGTCCGTAAGTGTATCTGTCTCATGTTTGCCGTCATTGTTCTCAAAGGTATTGCACGGTAGCGCCAACGCCAGCCCGTTTCTCCTGTGCTGGCATGCCGAAACGTTGAAATCATCCATCTCGCAGACATAGGCGATATCTACAACATCTTTACTGGGCAGGATTTGAACGAGTTCATTGTCCGACGAAGACAAGGCAGCACTACGTATTTCTTCTCGTCATTGAGAGACCCTATCGTCAAAGTAAGCCCGACTTCTCTTCCTTTGAACCTCACTGATTCTATCCCTTCAGGCTATCCGACATGCTAAGGGGAAGCTGAAAGAAACAGAAATACATATGACTGAGAGATTCTCCCGCTTCTCTAATGTTCCTGCCACATTGCTTCACGTTGGCTTCCTGAGTGTTGATCCCGAGGATGAAACAATGCGGGGTGCTGCATATCATCTTCTAGGAGCAGTATGCACCTACCTCAAGTACGATAAGAGTCCCATTGTCGCGACCCAAGGTTAGTTCGTCCTCGTCTATCAAGGATGCGCATCATTGACTTCCTCCAGCTGGCATCATACCCGCTGATCCAATTGCCTTCGTGAATCATCTCAGCGAGAAGCTCGCTGACTTTGCACCACAACTGACTTTGGATTTCATCCACGAGGTCTCTGCTTCGCTCAAGTCGATGGGAAAGGATTCGATGAGCCAACGCTCGAGCTGCTTGCACTACATGAGTCCTTGGATCAAGAATCTTGCTCATTCTGTCAATCCGACGCACAGCCTCTATGAAAGGTCCGGTGCTCGTCTCAGAGACTGCATTAGAACATTGGCAGAGTTATCGATTGCATTTCCTGATGTTTGTTTTTTTTATTTGTCTTGATGTCTTCGTCCTGACCCATTGCAATAGATCACGCCAACCCTTCAGAAATGCATCTGGGCTGAGATCAGCAAATCGGACCATGCGATTGTTGACGCAGTACTCGATGAATTAATCCGGACGGCTGCTGATGGTGGTATCAACAATCCTCGATGCGAAACAATTTCCCATATCGTCGCCACAATCTCTTCTATCAGCGTTCGAGGCAGAGTTTATCATAAACTGCGGAAGGTGAGCGGATTTATTTTCGCCATTTCGAGTAGCTGATCGGTTTGTTGCAGGCTCTCAATCGTCCTCCTACGCATCTTGCGAACAACGTGTCCGAACATGCAAATTACAGTGAAGTATCAACACTGGTCAAACTTTGCCTTGTAGTCGGTTCTCAGTCACGCCAATTGGCGCAAAATCAGTTGTACGTTCCCGAGATCGTGCACATCGTCATGCTGGTTGCAGCGGACGGCCCCATTCAAGTCCGGAAATCTGTCTATGGCATCGTTCTCAATCTATTACAATCGTTATATGTTGCAAGGACAGAGGACATGCCTGGCACAGAACTACTTCAAATCATCAAGGATTACAATTCATCTCAGACCCTTCAACTGTTCGGGCTTCAACAGCTTATGCCTACCTCCAAGCACACTCTTTGGCCCCCGCAAAACGACAAGCAGTACCTTGACAATCTTGAAAAACTTGCGGCATTCTTATCCCGAATCATGGAAATTGCATCAGGATCAAGAGGTAATTCCCTCCTATTTCATGCTTTCCCCGACCGTTAACATAGAATCAGGCCTTCTGAACATTTGGAGAGCCCGGTGGATGAGTTTGGTGACATCAACCGCTTTCCAAAATATTCCCGCGATCCAGACTCGATCCTTCGTTGCCCTCGCGGCTTTGGCCAATCAAGATGTCGATGACGACTTCCTCTACCAAATCCTAGTTGCGTTCCGTGCGGCATTGGTACAAGCAGACGAGAACCATTCAAACACAGTCGTCAGCATGCTGCGTTGCATCTGCCGCATCATCCCTATCCTTCAAAAGAACTCTCGATATATCTCCTCGATTTTCTGGCTGGCGGTCAGTTTGTTGCAATCCAGCTATTCGGCGTTCTACGTCGAAGCTACAATTCTACTCCGAGTGTCACTTGAGGCCATGGAAGAGCAAGGAATGTTCGAGGAAGAGCCTGTGGACAAAGTTTTGCTGGAAAGTCGAGTGCCTCTGGAGGAGATTACTAGTCAACTTGATCGATTACTCAAGTTTTCCTTCGATTCAAGTTTTTCGTTTACCCTGGCTGCCACTATTTTCAAAGGAATGCGTTTGCGGCATTTCAAGGAGTATGCAGAGGCTACACTGAAGACGCTCCTCCGTGTCACGGTTCGCGCAGAAAGAGACCCGGACGTCACGAACGGATTCAAGAATTGTCCGTCACCCTCCATTCTTGGTTACTTCTTGGCTTTGCTACCGGCATCAACTACGCCAGAGAATTATCGCAATTTACTGCGGGAATGCAACATTGGGGACGCTTGGCACGCGGACGCCGGCCTTCCAGAGATCGACCACCAAACTCATGTACCGACAGTGACCCACACCTTCCTCGGGGCTAACGATCCCAAAACTGCTCTCTTTGTAGCGACATTCGTTGGGACAATGTTATCGACAGCTCAAGGTGATGATGCGGAAACGGAGATGTTGTATTCATTATTGGCGGACCTTGGTAATCCCTATCCTGAAATCGTTTCCTTGGTGTAAGTCCTATTCTTGAAATTGGTGAAAACTTTGTGATGAGCGTCTTCCCCAGGTTCGGTAATCTGCAAGACAAAGTCATCAACGCTTTCCATTCTTCTTCTAATCCCGCTATCCTTCGCTACGTGTCGAGCATCTACCGAATATCCCAACCCGAGTCCCCTGGCTTGGGAAATCACGAAAACACATCAACATCGACACTTAACACCACAGAGGACAGTGCTGCTGCTCCAGCTCTTTTGAACGCTCTCGAGGCTTACAAGATGCAGGGGCTTGCACATAGCCTCCAGTTCCTTCCGTTACATCACGGCTACGCTACGAAAATGATCAATTGGATACCCGGTCTCGTGGATTTGATGATATGATACATTTGGTTTAACCGTTCTCTCAGGATTGCTACTGATAGAATTTGTCCGACGATTGTATTTGCATTGATTGTGTATACTCTGATTCTGTTCATTGTCCTACATTGTTCGCTCATTGCTCTGTGGATCTAGGTAGTATATTGCCTCATCTCCTTCTTTGGCACTGATGTTGATTGGGTGTATGATAGTTTTAGTTCTCTCTAATAATAAAGTTCAATCGGAAGAAGGTGGCTTGATGGGGATAAGCTGAATGGGGGGATATCCAAAGTGACATTCATCATGCAGTATGGACGTCACATGATGCTGGATACTTGACTCTACGCACGACTACCAAGTCCACAGTTACTCGCCCCATGCTCTCTCTTTGACCTTTTCTACCATATAATACCAGATTACGACCCATAAAGCCATGGGGACTCAAGCAGAAATTCCGTCTCGCCCACTAACCCCAGAATCACCTCTTACCAACAGTCTTTACCGCGCTACCAATACCATCGACGACCTAACACTTGCCCTCTCCAATTTCTCGCGGGTACCCTCTCCAGACCTTCCAGTCAGCCTTACCTGTTGCTGTGGCTCAGAAGAATGCGAAAATCTGCAGGCTTGGCTTGAACTCAAGTCCCGACTTGAGAGCCGGTTGACTTTGAGCGCTGGTGAGTGCCCAAATTGTGGGGCTGGGACGTTCGCGTGGGTTTCTCATGTATTGTGCAGAAGTTGGCCAGGCTCTGTTGCAGCGGCATGAGGCCTATGTACGCCGACACGAGGCGAGTTACTGTGATCTCTGAAGTGGCCTATTTCATGAACGCTCGTCATATGCAGGCCAAATGCCAGATCAAACAAGCTAACGATATTCGACAACATACCAACATATCCGACGACGAGGATGAGGACGATACGAAGGTATTCCAGCAGGAACAATTCGACGTGCTATATGCGGAGTTGTTGAGAGAGAAGCAAGGTTTGGAGAAGGTAAGTTCATGTTGCACGTGGTCTCGGGTCGCCTTCACCTTCATTCCTCTTATATATTGGTTTACTTGCATGCTTAGCGACTCAATCAAGCCCTTGTGAACAATGAAGTCACGGAGGTGGCCAACAAGACGTTGCTACAGGAACTGCATGACACTCGAACTACCATCTCCCGTCTAACCGCGCACCATGCTCGCTCAATCGGCTGGGACACGCGGTTAACAGCAGCTCTCAAGGAACGAGATGATATGCAACAGGAAAGAGATAGCGAGTCGCATCGAGCAAGGCTGGCAGAGTCGAGGTTTGCAGCATTAAAGGACAAAACAAGTACATTGTTATTTATAGCCGTCATCTCGGGGACTGACACTGCTCTCTTTTTATAGGTAAGCTGCAGACAGAAGTTCGACGATTGCAGGAAGCCCTAGAAGAGAAGAGATCACATCGTTTGGAATCTTCGGGAAGTCTCTTGCAAGATGCTAGGACTACACTCGAGTCCATCCGAGAAGCTGTAAGTCACTCGAGCATAGGAACCTGATAGAAGTGATTGAATCAATCTCAGGGCAATCTCCAAGTTGATGCGATAGATGGCTACGAAGAAATTGCCCGGATCTTAGAGCCTCTCGTTCAGGACAACGAGACTCTCAAACATGACAACAACGAGCTTCAACAATTGCTCAGCGACTCGCGGGAAGACTTCGCCTCTCTCCAGGAAGAGTTCGAAGAGTACAAGGCGAACCCTCCGGTTTCTCGATCCGGGGGTAGGTTCTTCACATTAACCTTTGCCTGGAGTGACTCTATTAATGCGTTGACTAGCAAATACCCCAAGACACCTTCATAGGCCGAGTATCACATCCATTGCATCAAGAGACCATCCAGTGCGTATAACTCAATAACAGTCATCCTTTCACCTCATGTTCTCGTCAGGTCTTCACCAATGAACGTAAATCCCGTCGTCATCTCGTACGTTTGGTTTGGTTGTTGCGTCGACAGCTTGCTTGACATTACTTCTGTCGTAGGAACCCCTCACTCCCGACACCAATCAGCCACTCTCGCCTGCTGAGTCACTCTCACCTCTTGACGCCAAATGGACACCCAACAGCAATAGCAAGACTTCGTCGCGCTACTCTCCCTCTCGTTATAGCTTCGAAATCGAGGCGCCGAATGACGAGCAGGAGGCTACTTGTGCAACTGAGAAACGACGTTCCCACAAGCCGCTTCTCCTATTATCTCGATCGCGAGGCGTTCAAACGGAGCCCAGTCCTTCCTCATTCTTGACCCCATCACCCATGCCGTCCCTAATGCCGTCGCTGTCACCCCACGATCAATCAGAAGCTTCATCATTTTCTGAGACCTCGTCCACCCAAATCACGTCTCTCATAGATCGAATCGCATCATTATTGAGTCGGATGGTCCAAACGGATCCATTGACTCTGACAAATCGCTTGAAGCGTCAACATCTCAAAGGTGCCGATGTTGGCCACCTATCCAAGACTACGATTAGCAATATCCTCGCCGAGGTTAACGGTTTGCGTCAGCAATACCGCTCATTGCTTGAAGAAGACAAAGCTGCTCTGCCTGTTACTCGCAAAGACCTCCGTGGACTATTCAAGTTCCTACGAGATGCGTTTTTGGAGCTCGGCCAGATCAGGAGCACCCTCAACGAGATCATCCTCGATCCTTCCCTTGCGCCTAAGATCAGCGAACAGGCCTTGCATCCGGAACAAGAGAAGGACCTCGATAAGGCGAGCTCGATGAACTCAGCAGCACATAGCTGGATCGCACCTATATCCAGACTATTTTCGCCTCCTCGGAATGAACTTCCTCCACCCACCTTGACACGTTCAAGCAGCTCGCGAAATCGGAATACTCGGTTCGTACCCAAGTCCGGTCCGGCCCTCGCAGCCTCCGCCACAACGGTCAACGTAGAATTTTCGGGCATAGGAGGAAGATCGACAACCAGTGCGACCGCGGCTCCTGCTATTACTCAATCTCCACCACCTGAAAGCACGACTGCGTTGATGGACATCTTTGCTGGTGCCCCGCAACTCAGCAATAGCACGAGCACGAGCACGGATAACTGGGTTGTTGTCCCTCCGTCCGCAGTGCGTCGTATACCGTCGCTGATGCAACTTGGATCAGGAATTGTTGAATACCCTTCGGATGGTATTACCGCCGACGGAACTCGTACTATTGGAAGGAATACAGTTCTCCCCATATCCAAAGCAGAGATTTCTCGAGCTGTTGATGCTGTCATCGATGAACGAACTGAGGGGGACGATCGCCTAGCCCCTTTGTTGCAGAGAACGCTGATTAGGAGAGGATTGTCGGACTCCTCTATTCATTCCACATTTTTGGCTCATGGACAACGGCCACAAGAAGCGCAGACCGATGGCAGTGAATCACGAGCGCACAAATCACTTGGAGGCGCCCTTCGGACCGCATGGCCGGACGGCTCATCGGTGTTCCAAGCATTGAGTAGGACCGTACAGAATCTGAAGCTTGGAGGTTCTAGTGCGACGAGTTCCGAATCTGAACCTAATCTCGTCACAAACCCGGCGCGTAAGGATGCTCCTACGGAAACGGCGCCTTCATCAACGAAGGCGTCGGAGGTACCCGTGACCGAGACAGCCACGCGGACGCGGACGCCACCACCCTCATTGCCGCAACCGCAACCCCAAACTCCAGCCCATGCATCCTCCTCCAAATCAGCAAAGACAACTAACATAATGTCACCAACGTCAAAGCCACCATCCTCTATCTTATCCGCTACCTCACCCAAGTCGCCCAAAGAAAGCAAGGCCGCGACTATAAGCCCGCGTAAGGGCAGGATGCCGGACTTCACGTCTTGGACCGCGGCGAGCTTTATGTTGGATCCGGCTAGCGGCGTTAGTGATCCATTTGTCGCAAGAAACGTCGTGGGTAGCTTTAGGGAGGAGTCATTCCGGCAGAGGACGCTGAGGCCAGGGGATGAAATTTGAGGTGCTGGGTCATCTTAGATTTATTTTCATTTTCCGCTGGCATTATTCGCCTGCATCTGGTATTTGATCCATGACTCACATCTCAGAGACTAATTGGCATAGTTACTTCCGCGTTGTGCTTCCGGCGGGCTGGACATTGATTTAACTATTTACATTGTTCTATGTACATCCACAGCATTGTCATACCCTAGTTCTGTCATTCCTTTGTATATCATAATGATATTCAATGACCTCCGCCAGTTGACAGACATATACAATGGTGCATTACACTATCCTATTACTATCATCAAGCATCGGAGTGGGAAGTTCTACGTATCCGTAAGTGTGGAGTAAGGGTATAGTCATCAAGAGCAGACATAAGACAGAATAAATGGTGATGGATATATGATAGATACGTGTGGTTCAAGTCCATGGCGAAATAAGAAGCTAATAAATAACCAACACCAGAAGCAAAGAATGGAAACTACCCAGCGAGGAAGAATCACACCGTCATCGGCAGGGCATCAATCCGTTGCTTCATCTCCACCAACCAAGGCCAACACTGAAATACGCTCTCACTACACCTGGCGCATCCCGACTTCTGCGCAACCTTCCCAATAAACTCAATGGAGAATATAACGTCGCTAACGGGACGCACAGCCAACTCTGCCTTTGCCTCTTTCTCCCACTCATAGTACCACTTCGGTTGGCCTTGGGCTGTGTACAGTGAGCTGTTGCACTGGATGCATTTGATCTCTTTAGGGCAGTTTGTGGGTTCAATGATTTCTAGGGCGCGGTTGGACCGTGTACGATGGAGGTCAAGTAAGCGGTGGTATTGCCATGCAGAGATGTACTTCAGATCTTCACAGAGTGGTCCTGCTAGGACGTTGAAGCGGAGAGTGTGGGAAGAAGCGATCTGCATTTCCTCTTCCAAGTCGAATCGACAGGCGATGGCGTATACTTGGATAGGTGAGTCTCGAAGGTGTTTAGGAGATGTGAGGAGGCGACGGAGCGTGAGTACGACGCTTGCAAAGTCATATTTGATTGCCGCGTCAAGGATAGGGGCTAACTCGTCGAGGGAGGGGAGCTCCGGGTCGGGGATGGGGTAAACGAAATGGAGGAGTGATGCGAGGACGTCCCCTGGCTCGGTGACTGGAACGATGGGTTTAGTCTTTTTCAAGCTTCCCGAGTCCGTAGCAGGAGCTTGTGGGAGCGTAAACATGTCGTGGAAGAAAGGAGAAGCCTCTGCGAGGATGACGCTGTGAACGTGGAATTCAGTGGGTGGGTTCCGAGAGAGGAGAATGAGGTCGGCATCGTTAGAGTCAAACTCGCAAGAGACGGTTGTCCGTTCTGAAGTGGATTGTTCGATAGCCATTGCAGCAAAAACAGACGGGGAAAGAATAGGTGCTAGGAGTTGGGGGTTGCAAACTTATTATAGCGGTCCAGGCGGAGAGGGGTACAGCTCTTTATATATGCATCCACCACCGTCACCAACCGGACAAAAAAGAATCGACGAGATCGGATGTATCAGCTCATAAGCTTAAGCCTACTTGAGTCAGACGCCCTGCACAGCGTTCAAGGCGCCCTGATTTGGGTTCGTCTCCACGAGCACCTGTTTCAAGGAGGTATAGGTAACCCTCATATGTGTTAAATCACCGCCCTTGGACATTAGGTTGTATTATGCTTTTGTATGGCGTTGTCCTCGGGCCTGTTGGCGTCGAGTACAGATGAATGCATTAATGAATAGAGATCGTTTGCAAAGATCCTGGACTTCTGAGAAAACTCTTCTACTCAAAGCTCCATCTGTCTGGCCCCACCAGGGAAAGGGGTCCCCCGTCATGACTCTTGAGGAGGATCACAAGTGGAGTTGAAGGTGACCACACTGGTGTGCTGCAGTGTCTAACACCATCGAGTAATGTCTGACAGATTCATGTTGCACGTGCTCATTACAGCGGATCCGACTGTGCTAAGTTAGTTTCGGTGGCTGGCTTGATGACGCTCACGCGACGTCGTTGACGTTATGCCGGCTCCGTGCTTGGTGCAAGGCTTCGCGGGTACTGAGACGCTGCTAACGCAAATGGAGGATCTGCGCATTAGGGAACGTAACTGTGAATTCGATCCCTATGCTTGACAGGTAAAGGCAGTACCTAGTACTTGTGGTAGAAGTGCCGATTATGGTGAGTCAAAGCAAAGTATCATGCTGGATTTTGGACAGCCCGCAGTGCGCAACTCACCGAGGTGGTGTTGCGCGCGATGATTCCATCTTATCGTCTGCGGTCGTGGCTGGACCGACCCGCTCGATCAGGGCTTCTATCCCTCAACCGATCCCTATCTCTCTCACGATATCTATCCCTGTCTCTATGTCTTTCTCGAGGACTCCTTGACCTGTTCCTATCCCTTCTTGATCTATCATCACGATCACGACTTCGGCTTCGATGCTTTCGGCGCTCCGAGCGGTGATCGTGGTGGTCAGGTACATCAAATACCATTCCATAGGTATCACCTCCACTCCGCCCACCGTCTTCGCCTCGATATCTCTTTGTTCTTTCGAGGTCTTCACGACCTGCAAATCCATCATCACCTCGCTTCATTCTCGGGCCTCGCTTGATTTCGTTTGACCAGTGGGTGTTTAACTTGGCGACAGACTGAGAGCTGTGCAAAGACAGGGTAATCAGTATCATGTTCGCGCGCGCGGAAGATGAAGTTGAGAAGATGGAACATCAAGTGATCCCATGATCATACTGGTGTTACACCTGGCTTGTGGCTGCGACGTAAAATGGAAGTGGTTGGGGAAAGCGACTCACAAGTCTACCCATATACGACGATCATCCACCAATACATTTTGCATCTTAAAATAAGCCTTAGGAACAATTATCAGCCATGCTCTGGGGAACCGGCCAAACAGAAGGAGAAAACGTAGTACGTACTTGTTCTGCATCTTCCCTCTTGTCGAATTCTATGAACGCATACTGTAGTGAATCCCCTGTCTTTTTGTCCCGGATCACTTGACAGCTCATGATGGTCCCAAAACGCGAAAAAATCAGCTCTAAATCCTCATCTCGCGTCACAGGATTCAGTTTGCACACGAAAAGCACATTTTCCGGGGGGCGAACGTTGGCGAAGGGGAGATCGCCGACCATTTCGAGAGTGAGCGCCGAGGCGGCCGCCGCCTTTTCACGACGAATACGCTCTTCCTCTTCTTCTGGAAGTTGAAAGAGGGGGTCTTCATCTTCCGCGATGCGTGTCGAATTGTCAGGAGGTCGTGTCGGCGAGGAGGGAGGGACAATGAGGTTTGGAGGGTCGGGGAATGGATCGTCTACAAAGTATAGCTGTGTCAGAGCCAGACGTAGTCATGACCAACATAATGAGCCGCACCAAGGATAACAACATGTCGTATTCGGATGTCCTTGAACGGACGCGAGTCCTGATCCACGAAAACCTCGTTGATCTTCTCTAATGTGTCCTCTCCCTCAACAACATGCCCGAACACGGCGTGTTTACCGTCGAGGTAGTCCAAGTTGTCGCCCAATGTGATGAAAAATTGACTTCCGCATCCACCTTGAACATGTTCACCCGAGGCATCGACAATAGCCGGTGCTACGGCCATAGAGACTGTGCCACGTTTTACATGTTTGAGTTTGGGGCGTATTTCCGGAGTAAAGTAACGGGGTGGAGTCGCGTCGTTCGGTGACTTTGTTGAGGATGTAGAGGCAAGGTAGGACCAGATACATTCTCCTCCTGTTCCAGTTGCCGTTGGGTCACCAGTTTGAGCCAAGAAATCTTTTGAGACTGAAATAGAGCAAGTGAGCCTAAGCTCCCCGAAGCAAACGAGAGAAGAAACATACCATTGAAGAAAGCATTCAGGTTATAATAATACACTTTGCATAACTTGAGGAAGTTTTCACAGGTTTTCGGGCAAAGGTCTGTTTCTAAGTCGATCACAATGTCCCCCAAGGAAGTTTCAAAAAGGACAGACATTGGACCGACGGCACCCTGGAGGCGATATCAAGGTATCACAGAATGATGCCTTTAGAAACATTATTAGCAATAGTTCCAACTGCACGAGCGGAACTCACCTTTGTCGCTAATGGATTGTTACCGGATGAATGCAGGAGGTCTATTGCCTCTGCGTGGGAACTCGGTCTATGCGGAGTTGCGGTCATTTCTGGAACTCGGAAAAAGCGCTGGACCAAAGGCGTGATCAACATCGTCTTTGTCTTGCTTCCTCGTTTTGAAGCCTCCGAACACTGTTCAGGTCGCTTGTGAAATTGCGGTAACGGAAGTTTTAATGAACACACGATCCTCGGACTATCACGAATATGATGGATTTAATCTATTCCCTCTATGCCGCCCCCGGACGCGTATTTCCCTTGTGATGGCGGAAACAAGGTACCAAGCGTTGAGAAACAGGCTGACAGAACTTCAATCGCAGTTGACGCATCGGCATCATAACTACCAATAACAGCTCTTATATTCTAGAAAATGATGGAATGACGACTGATTCTATGCCGCTTCCGCTCCAACACACCTTGTTTTTCCGCTCTCTCTTCCGAAGTTCAGGCTTTCGCTTGTACGATTCATGAGGCCCGTATATCGGGACGCTTCAACCTCGGAAACGTGGGTGGACCCGTGACAACATGATCCCCACCCAACCCAAAGATACACAGTCAATCCCGCATTCGACTTGTTCTCAGCCTCCAAAAGAGTCTAATTTGTCGAGGTTGACGCCTATTCTTTTCCTGCCGTTGCCATGATTCTAGCGAATTAATGGAATAATTTCCGTCCTGGTATTTTGATACGCGCAGACGTGCTCATGGTAGTACTGTCCTCGACGTATAAATAAGAGAGTATGGCCCAAAGCAACTGCCAAGGTCCTCCTGCTCCTCGACATGAAGACTATCCTCGCTATCCTCGCCGCCGCGGCGGTTGCCAATGCCCACTGTAAGCTCTAACAATCCACCGCTCTGTTTCCGTAGGAGCTGACCATTTTGTAGTCACCATGCAATATATCTGGAACAATGGTGTATGCGACCCTTCACACTTTCTATCCCCTGGACTTTAAACTAACACCTCTCGTAGGCTGATGAAGGCCACAACAAGTACATCCGTATCCCCCCCAACAACAACCCCGTCACCGATGTCACCTCCAAGGACCTGACATGTAATGTTAACGGTCTCTCCGGCTCTAGCGTCGAGACCCTCTCCATTCCAGCTGGTGCTACCATCACGTTTGTGCCCCTCGATTGATACTTGATACTGAGTGGCTTACTCTTTATCTTTCAGCTTTGAATGGCACCAGCACGACCAGCGCACTGGTGAGGACCCCATCTCTGGTGGTCACAAAGGTCCCGTTCAGGTCTACATTGCCAAGGCACCCTCCACCGCTGCCTCCTTCGATGGCCAGGGTGCCGTCTGGACCAAGATCTACTCTTCTGGCCTCGTCAATCCCTCCAGTCAGCAGTGGGCTACCGACGTCGTCAACGCCAACGGCGGTGGGTTACTGGAAGTCCTTTGTTCGCACCTTCTTACTGAACAAAACAAATAGGCAAGCACGACGTCAAGATCCCCGCCTCCCTCCCTGCTGGCGAGTACCTTCTCCGTGCTGAGATCGTAAGTTTTCGTAGTTTCTTCTACACGTTCATCTATTTGCTCAGAGTCTTCTCTCCTAGATTGCTCTCCACGTCGCCTCTAGCTACCCTGGTGCTCAGTTCTACATTGGTATGTTATCTTACACCTTGCAAACGGCAAGTGGTCTCATAGTACGCAGGCTGTGCTCAGGTCAAGATCACCAGCGGAGGCAGTGCCAGCCCCCCGACGATCTCCATCCCCGGTACCTACAAGGGCAGCGACCCGGGCATCACCGTGAGTTAAATTCAAGAACCATTCTTAACGTGAAGCTGACAATTCATCTACGAAAGGTCAACATTTACAACAACCTCCAAAGCTACACTGCCCCTGGTGGTTCTGTCTGGTCTGGCTGAAAATCGCGTGCCCGTACCATAGCTTAACATTATACATCACTGTACTACCAACGCCACAATGTGATCAACATCCATGTTTTCTCTATACCTAACGGTGGTTTGAGCGGGCATCCAAAACATTCGGAGTCCACGGCGGGGGCTGAGTGTGTTGATAGCGCATCTCTGCGCTTCTGCCGGTGGCGTAGGTATGGCGATCAAGAGGCCTGACGGCATAAGGGACAATCGTTCCTCTGGTATGTTATTACCTTACTGCGTCCGAGGAACATCCCCGATCCGGGCCCAGTTGAAACAGGGGGAGATAGGAGAAATTTTAGACTAATAATTGTTCAATGTTCACGGCGATCCGCTGCGTATCTCCAAATTGTGATATCCTAGGGTTCAGCAGCTTCCTCAACCAATCTGCTGCAAGACCGCGACGTCAAGCTGCGGTTTCTCCTTGGTCTCTCCACATAAGAACATGTACATAAGCATCAAAGAACACGACAACCTTCACAGAGCTAGAAACAAAACACAACTAGGACCCCCGAATATTCAGACTGACGTTTGTCGGCGGTACGCAGGTGGAGCGGCGCTTCCAGCCTGAGGTCCATCAGGGGTCCGCAGGATTCAATGCACTTTTGGAAGTAGAGGTTTGTCGGGCGGTCCACGAGCGACCGAGCACCCAGCCGATGTATGTTAGGTATCCACAGGTAGCACTTGGGCGCCCGCCTGCCAATCTCCCATAGTACTCGACTACACGCTACCTATCTTCGAAGTAATTTTGGCAAGGGTATTCTTATTCAGAAATACCTCAGAAACAGGCCTACTGCACATAAAAGGCAGAGGATACAGAATAATAACTACTGGTTCTATTGACTGTCATTTTTTGGAGAAAATTCTTTGTTGTTTAGATAGGCGCTCAATCTGCAGGTCTCGTGGTACCTGGGAAAGGTCAGTCGGTGTTCCGCGGGGATGTGTCCGCAGATCTAACCCCGGATTTCCCGACAGACCTCCAAGGCTGTATTTGGGGGTCCTATAGTTGAGGACAACCAAACACGACAACTTTTGTGAACTATTTTTCCCATGGCCACAAATGGACATTTTCACCAAATAACACCAGAAACAGTCACTAGGCAACTAATGGAGCATATCTGCACGAGCCATTTATTATTTATTCCTATTTGGGATCAATTTACCCCGCAAAATTTGGCCACTTTAGAAATATGGTGAAAAACAGTAAAGTATTGATTAAGAAAATGTGTAGACTATCTATAACATGATTTTAACGTTGAAAGGACATGGGTGTGATCCATAGATGCGAAAGAAAAGGCTGTTGATTTGGGTCCTGACTTGCATCAAGGCGGCACATGGACACCCTGGCAAACTCCGGAGTTGTCCAAAACACTTCAGGACTCCAAAATCGGCACTCCTGACACCATTCGTTCTTTCATTAACTGGATCTGATGCTTCATGGATGTATATCGAAAGGGTTTGACTGGTCTGGCAGCAGCATGGGTAGTCCGAACAGAAAGTGCACTGAGGTGTCTCACAGAGTGCAATGATGGCTTTGGATGCCATCCTTAACTGCTTCTGTCGAAAATAGCCCATATAGCCCCCCTCATGTACCGTTGAAATCTCAAAAAAATTTGGCCACCATAAAGAGTCGTGTAACCTTTTCAATAAATGCATTTTTCGACTCCTTTTGCCTATCCAAGTCTATCCCCGGCCGAGATTTGATCCAGGAAATGCACCATCAGCTAATACCCGAGTTGTCGTGTTTGGTTGTCCTCAACTGTACACGCTTTCGCAGATCGTGTCAAAAAATTCTATTCAGAGGCTCATGATCTCCGCAAGCGAATCTCAAGAATTTAGATTCCTGTGACGTTTTATATGAAGCTTGTCCTGGGCTTACTATTTGCAGAATTAGTTCTCTCCTTCCGGGGTCCGGGAAAGTGGCTGGATCTAGGGAAAATGCAACAGAACTTCGCAACCATCAACCCCGTTTCAGTTCTCAGGAAAACCGGGCTTGTTCCAGAATTAGACATCGGGTCGACCCCGTCCTCTCAAACCTTTCAGGAGCGATATTATATGAATACGATGCGTCATTCACGGTCCACTGCGTCGATTATATAATAAACCCAAGTGCTACGTGCATGCTGGTTGGAATCTATGCTACGAAAATCCACATCTGTATCGTATCTAGTAGGTAGCATCAAGGCGGTTCAATACGGAGACGAATAAAAACCGGAACAAAGACAAGCCAAAAACCTATTTTGGGCCAGTGGAAAATTAAAATGATATAAGAAAACATTCGACAAAATAGGATGAAGAGCATCAGAATGAGCAGGCGATATAAGAACCTCGAATGCAGAGAGAAAGGGAATCCAGACATGCACGATGGAAATCAACCACTAAACGCCCGGATTTTCAAGTCCCAGATCCTAAGGTCCTGTTCTCGATAGCCTCAACCCTTCTCAAGAGGACCTCCCGAGCCGAGAAACCAAAGACCAACAAGCCCAAGATACGAAAGAGATTGCCGGTCGAGAAAGAACTTTGGTCATGGTGGGGACCAGCGGACCAGGAGTGGCCAGCCCCTTCAATCGTCCCGACCAAGAGGATGAGACCGATGGTAAAAAAGAGGAAAGGCAATAATGGGATTACTTGTAAACCCAGCTTCCTGATGCGATCATAGTGAACGTTGTTACTGGGCTGGGAGGGTTGCGTCAGTTTATGGGATATACTATGGTGGGAGGAAGAGGCAGACCATGGTGACCTCAAAGGCCTCATCGGTGATTAGGCAGAGGTTTGAGAGAATAATACATGCTGTATCATTCGCAAAGAACCATGCCAATTGCTCAAGAACGATTTGAATTCTGGCATGAAGGTGCCAGCAAGCTGGACCCCCAGGCCAAATATTCAAACAGTTCGCCGTTTGCCACCAGAACGTGAGCCCAGTACACCTGTGGGATGGTCGGGGTTGGTGAGTTTTGAGTCGCATAAAGGGGGGATGTGACACACAATGGTAAAGGAAATCCAGAGATACAGTGAATAATTTTAAAAGGCCAGTACAAGCCTCTGCGTGAAGGCAGTATTGGTAGGGGTTGCGGTGCCGGATCTAAGAGCCTGTGGGTCCCGCAGAACAAACCTACAGCAACAAGTTCCACGACCAAAGCTATGAAGGACTGCACCCTACAGGACTGGATCAGTATCTCCAAACCCAGCGTTTGAGGAGGAAAAATGGCTTGCAATTTTGGTGTCTTGGTGAAGAGCCATTGTACAGCTCGCGAAACCCAATGTTCTCTCTTACGTTCACGACCCAACTCTCTGGCCAACTCTTGCGGAGCATAGAGAGCATTATGTCTCCCGGTGGCTTGTGAGGACATGGGGCTGGGTTGAATAGGTGAGCAAGATGAAGAGATAACTGGGGGAAGTTCATGTTGATCTTAGGAATTTATGTGGTTGCATTTACTATACAAACAGAAAGGATGGACAATCCTAAGTAGGTATATCCGGTGAGGTTCCACCTCAGTCTGAAGCTGGGGACATGTCTGACATAATCTACCGATCCAGACCACATCCCTAGGCATCGTCCCCTTCAGGCATTTTGACTCGTGCTTTTATGTAAGCTTATGGGTCGCGGAGAAGGCAGTGGAGAGTCCTATTGGCTCTGTTTTCATGCTAGGCTATTTCCGGTCGGATGCCGATAGCTGGACTGAAGTCAACCTACACCCCCAGGTGTCAGGAATGTTTGGCGGACGCTATGGTCACCCCCCGTCTCGGTGCGGGGGTGACCAGAATCGTCAGAAAAGTTCAGAGCCAAACTGGATCTGACGTGATAGCAACCCATAAACGGGCAGATATTGGAGGGATGCGGCATGGCAAGTCTTAGTACCGGGCCAAGGGGCCTGCGTCGGCGCAAGTCAAAGATATTTTGCGCGTGAGGAATTAGAATACCGAGTCGTCCCCGTGGTATGACGTTATAGAACAGTGCAGTATTCGTGTACTTTCATCAGCGAATTGGCTTAAAATAGTTATTACATGCTGGTTTATATAATCCATCTAAAGAATAAGATGGACTATAACAGCTGGAAAAACATTCAATTGAGTAAGGAATGTCATACAAACTTTTTGGGGGTATAACATCATTTCAAAAACCTTATATTGCCTTTCTTATCACACACAAAACCTTTTGAGGGTATAACATCATTCACAAAACCTTTTGAGGGTATAACATCATTCACAAAACCTTTTATTGCCTTTCCTATCACACACAAAGGTTTTGTTTAGAATGTATCAAATCCAATCATAATTTGAGGATATATGGATGAGAACAAGCAAACACTGCTAACTCTTTACCTCAAAGCAGCTTATGAGAGTTACCAGATACTCTGGAAGAAGACTCAGACTGGTGAAATAAGCTGAAAAATAATTTTTTCCTGAGCACTTTAGTCTGGACTGGAAAATAAATTGCATTTTTCCAGCCAATGGCTTGATGGTTCCTCAAGAGTAAATTTTCTCCAGGATGCTCTCAATGAGATCTATCAATTGAGACTACATTCATAAATTTTGAAGAGCTTTGAGATAGTGTTTGCCTCAGCAGCAGATAGGTCATATTTAATTACAGCATAGTGCTTAAAAAGGTATGATGGCTCAACTGGATCAGTGTCATGATTATTCCAAGAGGTTCTGGGTTCAAACCCCAGTCTGACCAACTAATTAGGGTGCATTCTCTCAAATAGTTAAGTAGTGTGATACCATTCCAGTAGGTCCTGGGTTCAAGCTCTAGACTGGTTAATTTTTAGTATCTCTTGTTATTGTTTTTCCATGACAATTTTATATGTATGTATACATTTAGTATGTTGGCAATCCTTGTATACCCTGGAATGATTGTATGGTCACAAATCCTTTTGTACCTTGCAAAATAGCTTCCAGAAACATGGACTTTTGTGGTATTTAGTATATTTTAGTGTATATATTGACTTTTTTTAGTATATATAGTTTTGGCCTTTCTGCTGATGTTATTCACTAGGTATATTCATTGATGTTTTGCTCGTATGATTGATAAATGACGTGTCCTTATTGTAACCAGGCAGCATTATAGGATTGCATCCCACCCAACCTGACTGAGTTGTGCATCACGTAGTCTACATCCAGTTTGTTGTAATTATGTACCTTTGTGCGACGAATACTACTATGGCATCCCCTTGTTCAGATGTCACATCAGCCACTGCTTCCCAGCCAGGTATTCTCGAACTAGCGTGACTGAGAGTGACTTCGATCTCGATTGTCGCTCTCTGCAATGTCTTCGTGTTTTGCTAAATAATGTGCACGCAATGAGTAGAATATTTACCGGACATTATGTATAATTATTTTAAAAAATTTTATGTGAACCATAAAGGGCGATACAAATGTTCGTCCGAACGAGGGTGAATAACGGGCACTCCATGAGTAATAATGAATGTTATGCAACAATTCCACGAAAATACGGTGTTCACTTGTCCCTGTCACCAGAGCCTTTCCGCACAGCCGTCCTTGGGCCGTTATCATCACCGGCTGCATGCCTTTATCAGGATGTGGTCATGACTAGAAGTGTCGACTTCGTCTCCAACAACCCTTGCTCGACAGCCCTTTGCGGCCCACAGGGGCTTTGCTGGTGTTTCATGTATGTTTGGGGCGGGACGAGAAGTAAAAATATTTATTTTGTTAAAGCGGAGGGAACTAGTAAAAGGTAAAGGTACCAAACTCAATGGTCACATTGTGGAGGTGAGGGAACAAGCAGCGTAGATAAGGTAAGATTGTTTGTGCTTATGTACGCGATGAATCGAAAACTGGGTCCCATTATGGGGGTGCAGAAACCCTTGCCAAGCAGGGGAACAGTCTTATTCGGCTCCGAAAGTTTCTGGCGATTCTGGTATGCCCCCTTCTCGCCCCCAGTCCATCCTCCGCCCGCCCATCCTCTACACGACATGCAAGACATGCAGCGCCGGGAACACTGGGCCAAGAGCCATCCGCGTCGCTTAAGGAACCAATTCTTTCCGACGATCCTTCTTCAAAGCTGGCCTAAGTTCTTGCCCTTCGCGCGATGACACAACGGGCTGTCGTACTCAATCGACCGAGGCACACGCCTGTACTTATTGTATTCACAAGCTGAGAGGTTGCTGCCGTTGAACTCTGTATCTACACGTCGCTCTAGACCACGCCTGCCTCTCCCAGGTTTACGCTCGAGGTGGTCATCGTCTGCCCAGCCCGGAATCGTCTAGTGACATTGCCTTGAATTGACGCCCCATCTGCGGCTCAGGCGATTCTTGGAGTGCGCTCTCTCTATCAGCGAATACCACTTCACTAGATACTTCTTCACTGGATCTTCATTGGATTAACTCACTGTGTGGTGGTCCTAGTCTTCCTCCGCTGGTGATAACTAGGAGGAACAACGCCCACGATGCAAGCCACGAGCGCCACTATACAAGGGCTTGAGGGAGACAGCAAGGCTTTCGTTCAAGGTGTGTCACAGTTTGTTCCTGACCCGAAGGTGTATTGCAAAAGTGTTATCCAGCGGGTGGATAACATTTTGTGCCGGACGGCAGCACGAGATGTTCATACGAATATACCGCACATGAACCCAATCTGACTTATTCTAAGAGTAAGACGTTCGTGCTTTTGTACCTCCTGGCAGTACTAGACTGGAACGCACTCCGGAAAACTGCCATCGCGAAGAAATCGGCCTAAAGCTCACGGCAGGATTCAAGCTGAGGAATGGATCGCGAGCAGCCCGACGGTAAGCTGCAACAAGATCCACCGCGGGCATCGGGCTTTCAGCAACTAGAATTAAAAGTCCCACCCAGCCAAAGCTCCAGTAACCACCGAAGTGTAGCATATACACCTGGGCTCTGATATTTTACACGTGTGGAGAGCACTATATAGCTATGGATCACACAATGTAAGAGCAATGATTGAATTGTTCCAAATTTTGTGCGGGCCAGGGTTCGGCGATAGTGCTTCAGAAACATGCTAAGACAATGAGGCTTTGTTGATGGACAATAGGTATACACGTGACAATGAGGGAGGACGCGTGCTGGTAGCGTGGGAAAAGTGGATAATGGGGCTTGGGGGACTTTTATGATGGGCTGGATCGGCTGAAGACGACGATATCGACTTCCCAACTGTACATTGCCATGTTCGGCCTTAGTTTCCTCTCCCGCAAGCTCGGCGCAACTGTCTCGTCGTCTGGAACGACGGAACCAGCACCATCCACCCCTTCCATTCCTTCTCCAGAAGCTGAACCCCCAATCACTCCCTCCCCACCTCCACAGGATTTCATCACAGACCCAAATCCTCTTCACGCACTCATCGCATCTGTTCCTCCTCAGACTCTTCACGCTTACACTCTAGCTCATCTAATTCCCCCGTCCCAGCCCCTTTCGCCCCTCTCCTTCCCGCACATCCCTCTTCCCTCTGAGCCTCCAAGTCCCAGGACTCTCACCGCTCTCACCAATTTCTTCTCCAGCCTCGTCCCTCCTCCGAGTTTGCACTGCGTACGGTGCCACAAAAACTACTTCGAAGTCGAAAACACCGACAGGAGCTGTCTCGTGCCCCACGATGACGAAAGTGCAGAAGTCGAGCGCGTGGGAGTATCCGGAAGAAGTAAGGGTATTGGGACGGAATATGAAACACTGTGGGGATGCTGTGGAAAGACCGTCGAAGGAGACGGCGACATGGGTCCTCCCGATGGCTGGTGCTATGAAGGCAAACACACAGTACGCACGAGTTTCTATCCCTCTCGGCACCTAGAATTAACTTCGTCCATGTAGACTGATCTCAAGCGCGCGCGGTTCCGTGCGGACTCCACACCGCAAGATGATAAACTTACCTCCTGCGAACGCCTCCGATGCCACGAACCTCCTTCGTCTTCTCCACGTTCCACGCGAGGCGGCGTAAATAAGCGACGCCGCGCATTAATAGAAGAAGCCGATAATGACGATACTCAATCTTCCGTGGACGGATCAACGTTATCTGGCGCCTCGTCTAGTAACATGAATGTGGATGATCCCGCTTCTACACGTAAACCGAAGAGGGCTCGTCGTTCGAAAACAATGTCCATCTCCTCAAAGGCCGATCTTGACAAACTCAGTAAGGGAGATGACGTCGCTATGATGGACGTGGATCATACCGATGAGTCAACAACCCAATCACAGGCTCAAGTCCCTGCCACGCCCAAGTCACCTCCGCGCTCTCGCAAACCTCGAAAGTCGGCTGGAGGACCAACGACGCCAGGAACGAAAGCCAAGACAAAAGCTAAAAGCCCCCTGGCTTCATCGTTTACTCCTCCATCACCACCCGCGGAAGACGCTGCACAATCACAAACAGACAAAGAAAAGCACCCTTCAGTGCTACCGCGCGCAGTCGTTGAAATCACCACCGAGAGGGATGGCTCTCCGAGACTTCGTACGTGACTCCTCCTTCCATTTCTGAAGGCCTTATTTTCTGAATATGCGCATATACAGACCATCCATCGAGCCATAGCGATCTACGCAGATCCTCAAATCTCAGCCTCGGAGAAGCATACAAGAGCGATAGCGATGAACAACAAACAGATAAGGAGAAACCCAAGCCGAAATCACGAGCACGAAGGAATACCGTAGTCGGCAGCGCAACATCCACCCCTAAAACTCCAAAAACCTCATCGAAAACTTCTGCCAATGATGCGGCAACAGAGTCGACATCAGCTGTTTCGAAGCCTAGATCATTGAGGTCCAAGGCGTCCTCGGGAGCACTGAAAACAAAGTCGTCGACTGCGTCGTTGAAAGCGTCGACGAATGTGAAGCCGGTTTCGAGTGCGAGTACGGCGTCGAGTGTGCAGAAACCGCAGAGCAAGGTGAGGTCTGTTGGGAGGAAGAGGGGGAAGGCGCTTGGGGAGGTTGTTGGGACTAGTGTGGACGGGGAGGAGAATCTATGAGATGTTTTCTTTTCTTGAACGGGACTGCGGTGTGTTTGAATTTCTGCATTAGTATTTGTTGAATATCTAACGCTGACTCTCGTTAATTTTTGACTTATTATTTCTGTAACTATGCATTCGAGTCTATTCGCTCGTTGTTTCTATGTTGCAGTTCCTATCTCAATTACCTGATCTAATTGTGTTTCTGTGCTTGTGGATTGAGATAAGCGCCGCAGGACTGCTGTAAGTGTATAATTAGAGCCTTTCGGTCAGAATCCTGGCCAACTCCTCGGCAACGTGATAAGTAACTAAGGCACTGCTGGGAGTGCAGATGATGCCTAATGCTTCGAAATCCCATTGGCCACGCTTCCATAGATCCTAAATAATGCGTAAAAATAGTTCAGAAGACCGAGAAAGGTGGCAACAGATGGGATCAAGCAGCACCCTGCAGCATCCTCGAAAGGCCATCGGCTTGCGTGTGTGATGAAGCCGATTTTCCGGCGAATTGGCCTTTCCATGTTCGACAAATGAGAAGTACCCAAATATATGTTGTATACCCCAGGGAGAAGGAAGTTGTATATGGCCATGGCCTACCCTACGACGCAGAGGTCGGTGCCGGCCTCACTAGTGGGAAAGCTTCACGGGTGAGGGGAAATACGGTGGACTTGGGTACCCATTCGAGATGGTTCAAGAAAGAAGAATACCTCTAACTACATCCCACTCATCTAATATATACTACCTAATTTAAAAACCCACAATCCAATTATATCTCGTCCTCTTGTCTGTCGTAAGCAGGCCATACAGTTCCACAGGCTTAAATTAGATGTAAGTTAAGAGCTGTGCGAAGGGTAGAGGTTCGCATCATGTCTAGCGATAAAATATATAGCGTCCATGCCCTTGGGCGTTCGGTCTATGTCAGACCCCCATCCTTTCGCCCCATCTCTCTGACAGTCCCCGCGGAAGCCAGAACACTCATATACCCTGTAGCCTTCCATTACTCGCAAGCACCAACCTCCAACCCGAGCAACCCTGAACCTGGGATTGCCACATCGTGATACATACAGGGCATTGTTGTACCGTATACGCTGAATTACTCCGCACCCTCCACAAGCGACCGAAGACCGTAGTGATTCACGAAATTGCGCCGAGGTCGTCAAGAGTTGTTTCTTGTTGCTCTTTCACATCTTCTAGTCATCTGCGCCTCACCATGTCCAAAATCTCCCTGCCTTGGTTCGTATCTCATTGATTTCCATAGGTAAAGAGGTATGGTGACATATACGAAACATAGTTTCATGGCCCTGTTGGGAGGTGCATTCCTCGCATCATTCCGGGCGTTATGGGTAGCTTTACATTTATGTCTCCCCGTCCTCTACCACCTCGGATATAAGCAAGAAATCCGTTCTCCCTTGTTTCGAAACCGAGTTGGACATTACGAGAGCTATATGAGGATGGGGCAAGAGTGGTCAAGACGAGCCACACGTCTTCAGAACCATTGGACCACCTTTCGTGATGTCTGTATGGTGTTGCTCGGGTATGAACACACTCTGTTCCCAACTATTTTGTGGTGATTGACCAACGTGCATGACCTGAAATATTATAGTACCACCGCACCATACTTGGAGACAACCAAGGCGCCCACGCACTCAGTGACCTTTACTTTTGGCTCATTATGCATTTTTGATGCATTGGTCGGAATCCTCGTTGCGCATGTATATGTCGGAAATAGCCAGCACTTGCACAAACCAGTCGTAATTGACTCCTGGCTCGAGGTAAATGACATTTTATACATATTACGTGCTTCAATTGACATTTCTGCAGGCATCCAACTTTAATAGCGGGCTTTGGTTTTGGACGTTGATATCGCTTCCTGCCGTTTGGTTCATTGCAACGGTAACTTCTTTCTTGATTTTTGTATTTTCGTCCACATGGGAGGACCTCTTGCGGGGGGTACCAGACTCTTTATCGACTATGCTTGGCTTCTTACACCGTGCTCTTTTGCTTACCACAATTGCTTGGGCAATTCTTCACTCTGCGATGATTATTATTGCTTGAGTTAGAATAAGAAGTAGCCCTATTCTCGGTTCTTGATCATTCCATCATTTCCTTTGGCATTTACTTCTCTATATTTGCAATTTTATGTCTGTTTTCTCTGGCTTCCGGGATCACTCTAACATGATGTAATTAATCATATCTTGATTGGCTGGCCCAGTAGAAGCGATGTTGGGAGCGCTGATCTGGTACGTATCTTGCAAATGCGATGGCTGTGTGCAAGCCATAAAAGGAGACACAAGCCGGAATCACGAGTGCATAGAAGACTACAGCCTTCGGTGCACTGCTTACCTCCCGGGAACCCAAGCCTCCTTGAGAACCACTGCCAACCATTCAACAGCTAAGTCGACACCAGCCAGCACAAAGCCTAAGTCCTTGAGGCTCACATTTCGGGGGTGTTAAAGCCAAAGTATTGGGTTGGACTAAGTGGCACAATATGATTCTGACTCGAGGTGTCAAAGTAGGCTGTATGCATTCCAAAAACAATAGCAAGCAGAACGAAATATTACAAACAAAAGTTGCAGAGCAAATATGAGGCTCAAAGTTCAGGAAATAAGAATGGGATGTCTTCTGACTTTGAACAAAACTAGAACAATCATGACAGAGTGAAAACTCGCCCAAAAGGTGGCTGAAAATAAGAGGGCCTTATGGAACCATGTGAGGACATGATTAGGAGCTATCTGAGGAAGATCTTCCCAAACAGAGGAAAAGATAAATACAATGAAAGAGCTCATGGATGCAACGGACCAGACTGCTGGGAGGGATAGCAATGACCAGAACCAAAATCCTTGGTCGTTATTGGATGCCTGTTGAGAAAGAGAAAGAGAAAGAGAAAGAGGTTATATTTTTGCAACACAGAAAGATAGCAGCAGAGTAATTGCCTTAAGCCAGTAGTCAATTGTAATTGGCATGTGTAGATCAGAGAAGTTGCCAACATAGATATGAGCAATAAGGGCACCCGTAAAAGAGTAAAATATGGTCATTGAACCAAAGACGAAGGTCAGAGAAGCTGGAGGAGCTTTAGTTATCCCCATGTAAGGTGCTGCAGCACTGAAGTTGAGCCTGATCTTAGTGCATGATAGCTGACTAGGAAGGTAAATCGAAATACCCCAGTGTCACCATGGACATATCTCGCAGGACCTTCCAATGATTCCACAGATGGACGGCCCGCCTGCACCACTGTTCTCCCATTTGGATATAGCCTTGATAGGGTCCAATCCCTGGCTTTTGAGATGAAAGGTCGCGTCGGCATCCATAATGCCAGCGATAAAGACTGGGAAGGAACAGATGGAAGGTCATCCACAGGACCCGGCATGCATAAAAGGTAACATTCTGTAAAACTGTGATGAACCTAGAGGGTCTATGAGCAGACGTATGTTCCGAGTAGGTGCGGGAGTCATCAAAGTTAAGGAGGGGAGTAGTCTCCTTCATGGTGAGGTCGGATTGGATGGTTTCTGGGGAGAAGGGTCGTCGAGAGATGGCGGGTGTCATTGGGAGGTGGGGGGAAAGGAGGAGGGGTGGATGGTACTTAAGGGAATGAGGAAGAGATGATGATGATGAATAACGGGTGAAGGTTCCAAGTCGTGATACGCCCAAGAGCAGATGATCGAGTTTAAAAGGGATTCGGGTCACAGTAAAACGGCTTCTAATTATTGCCATTCGCGTATACTGCGTGACTCAAGTTTAGCACTGGTCAAAAAGGGGTTTACCGTTTCAGCGAGATTCGCAGGCCTCCTTATCAGGGGTTCTTATTTTTGGTCGCCCGACGATACACGCGTTTTGGACTCTGCACCCAATGCGCAGTCCCAACGGCACATACGAGATCGGGGAGCAAAAAGCTTGTGTATTGGGGTCGGTGATGGAGATGGAAGAGAATTGTAGCAATAGAATCTGGAGGACAGGGGAATCTCAGTCGGTGGTTTGAGTTCCTCGGATATCAACCCATGGCCAGGATTCCAGTGTCACCCTGCCCTAAATCCTAATGAGGGAACAACGACCCAGAGTGTTGGATCACTTTGCTACAGCTGTGTCAGATTCTGCTATTATCTTTTGTCGATATTTCTCCTACTTCTATGGTAAAAAGAAGCGCTGTACATGGGCAATCTACTATCACAGGATAACGATTTCCGGAGATGATGTCTTGTGCTGTTGTATACACCCTTTCCTGCCTTCTTCCGGGAGATTGCGATGAGATAAAAGGTTATTGGAAGGAATATACCAGGTAGTTGTCGTTAATAATAACATCACAACATGCATGAGTATCTCGTCATGAGACCTGTAAATACGCTCGAGTAAGCGTTTTATCTACTTTGGTTTGTCCCTGAAGGTGTCGAGGGAGGAATTGTTGCCAAATGGGGGCAAGGATATTGACAAGGTGTTTATACATAGCTCTTGCCTGCGAGAAATACAACAGCCAATAGACTCCAACAAGACTGCCAGCTGTCGCTCCGTACTTCATCATGTCCCGCCATCCCTCCCCCGGGCCCCCAAAATACCCAACATGGCCCTTCTGCGCACTCTGCTAGGCGGTCACAACCTGCTCATTCTATCGGTATCGCTGTAGGCACCGAAGATGTCAAATATCAGGCAAAGTACAGGGACCTCAAACGAAAGGTAAAAGAGATCGAAGGGGTCGGTCTATTTGTCACAACTACACCTTCCTCACTTCTTCTCCAGGAAAATGAGTTCTTGTTTTTGCCCGCTGATGATGCACGCGTTTTTGGTCTCTGCGCCCAATACACTGTCCCAATAGCACAGAACACTGCTAAGCAATCGTGAGAGCTTGTTGGGTTCTTTGGTGGTGAGGGGGGAGAACCGCGGCCATAAACTAGAGGACAGAGAGGAATCTCAGGCCAGTGGTTGGGGTTCCTCGGATACCAAGAGCATCTATATTTCGCTCGGGGTACTTGGCCGATTGTCTCACATTAGGATCTTCAATTAACACTTCACCCGGATATATCGCGTCCGCGGTGGCTCTGGACATCCTGTCGCTGCTCGCCGACCTGGTTCGTTGTAACAATATCCTATCTCTTGACTTCCTTGATTTCTTTCGTGTGTATTGTACGGGATAATCACTGACAAGAGACATTCAATTATCGACTAGATCAGTTCTCTCTTATCGAATCTTTTTGTTTGTTGCAGTTATTCGGCTGATCCTCCGTCAATCTTGGTGATGGCCTTGGAACGAGTGTTTTACCTGCTTTGGTTTTCACAAAACCATCAGCTCTATGATCGAAGTAATTAGTGTGGTGCCTTGATCGGCCGGACGGAAGCGGCGCCGGGAGGACAAGTCCGGCAAGCTATAGACCACCCCGGGTCTCCTTTCTGACTCCCTCTTTCTTATCCCACCACCTCCTACAATGCCAGCGCCTGCAGTGTACGTCCTCGCAGTCGTCGGCACCATTGGTGCTGCCTTTGCCTTCAAACATGTAAGCACATCAGTTCTTTCAGGCTCATCAACAGCGCCAAGGATCACCTTGGACACTTAACACAGCTCTGATGTCCTCCACTCCAGTTTGTATACGAGCCTCATCTCGCACCCAAAATTGAGCAATGGGCAGAAGAGTTTGTTGCACGTCGTCGCGCCAACCGCATGCGGCAGCAGGGTCCTGTCCCTGTCCCTGCATCAATCCCTCTTCGTCGACGACGCCGTAGTCACAGCAGACACTCAGACTCCGCTCTTTCCGACAGTGGCTCTGACGATGGTTTGAATACGAGCGGTCCCTCAGATAGGCACAATAGCATTGATCAGGCCTCCTCTAAGAGGAATGCTCGTGGTTCCGGGATTGACAACACCTTCGCAAGCGAGGTCAATGAGTGGAGGAGCGAAGTAGAACGGAGCCAGACAACTTCTGGTTTGAGACATCGTACCAACATTGGCGTCCATACTATGGATCAAGTCAGTCTTCTCGATATTTGTGACTGCGTTCAGCATGCTTACCACCGATAACTGCGCAGTCCATTAACCCGATCCCATACCCTACAATGTCGCCTACGCATGTCATCTTCGATACCTCGGCCCCTACGACTCCTACTACAACAACCTTGCCGAGTAGACTGTCTTCGCCGCCTCCTCAAGTATCGCCAGTGCCATCTACTAACAGTGACTCAGCTTTCCACCCGCCTACCGGCGCTCCGGATGTGCCGTCTAAACTCATGTCACCCTCACAATCCCGCACAACCCCACCTGCTTCCCCTCCTCGCCCTACTACATCTAATGCAACCATAGCCAGTCCGCCTCGGGCGATTAATCCCGTTCCCGAATACTCTCCTCCTTCCTTCTCCTCCCCTATCCCTTCTCTTTCGCAATCTTACCCCCAGGAACTTGATCGCGAACACGGTGTTGAGCTTCTCTCACCACCTTCCTCAGGTACAACGTCTCCCTTCTCGACTTTCTCTCCGGTTGTCGCTCCGCGAGCGCTCTCACCCTTCGCCGTCGTTCAACCTCTTGGTCACTCTCCAGAAATTCGCTCGTGGTCACCAAGACCTCCTTCTCGAACCTTATCTCCGTCTCAGCGCACTATCACAAACACCACACTGTCCAACTACCAATCACTCCCCGCTTCGCCCGAAGTTGTTCCGTCTGGCCTTTCCTCCCTGGTCAATGTAACTCATGAACAACCGCACGCACCCTCTCCTCCTGAGGATCTTTCTTATCTTTCTTCTCCATCCCCAATCAATTTCACCTCACCTGGTGTGATTTCGCCTCGTTCCCCACATTCTGATTTATCCGAACTCGATATCGTGTCGGACATTGATGAGATGAGTGACCAAGGCAGTGAAGGAAGTGACAGGAGTTGGACTGGCGTTTCTTCAGTCTCCGGATCTTCCGCTAATTGACGTTGAACTACCAAATCTTATCACAACACCATATCCGAGCGAGACTGTCGCACATACATCTCACGGCACCTGTACTTTTAATGTTACCTGTCATTTGCGCGCATGCCAAATGTCGACTCTATCTCAAGTTCTAGGTTCATTTATTTATCCTTGTGACTGCCGTTAGTGATTGTATATTACACCATCATCTGCAATCCATGGGCTAGACTGGTTCTGTCAAAATGCAACGCTGTAAGAGCTGAAGCAAGATAAACTTGTCTAGATTTTCCGCGAGGCTTGACCGTCGCCACAATGAAACGGAAGCGTTCATCGGTATGAGACATTCACCTACTTAAGGAATATGTCCGTCGTATAGGGAGAATTCAAATTTTATCCATTATTAATCCATTATTTCGAGCTTGTTAGCTGGGATGGGAATATAGTAAGAATAAAAACGGAACAGCTGGAGGAACAGCTCTCTATCCCGAAAATGATACACTAAGGGTATAAGATCATATACAAGAAGACAAATGGGTCCTTTGAGTAATCAAGAAATCGATAGTGATATGTGCTGTGCTCGATAACATGACAAGCGTGGGGATGGAGTGAAAACGAAAACGACAGGGGCAATCATGAGGCCGTGATGACGGAGGTCCGGGGACAGCGTGGGCGAAGGTGGTGATCGCTGAAACCGACAAAGTAATTATTGGCGGGGAAGGAAAATGAGCTTGCACTCCATCGCCGCAGGAAAAATAACCTGTCCTCAGCAAGTTAACTGTGGTTGTCTGGAAAAAGGAGTGGACTCACAAAACTATCCTTAATCTCCATGCTTCTTTCATTAGTCTCGGCGGGGGCCGCAATATTAAAGTTCTTCACAATTGCAGCAATAGCGATGCGGAGGATCGCCTGCGCCAGGTTCTGGCCGCCACAAACTCGAGTGCCAGCTCCGAAGGGCATCATATGTTGAGTCATGTTGGCAAGTTCACCATGTGAACACTCGAGCCAACGCTCCGGGAGGAAGGTGTCGGGAGAAGGAAAGACGGATGGGTCACGATGCATTGACCAGGCCTGGGTTGATACAACAGTCCCGGGAGGAAGCGCATAACCCATGAGGTCAAAGATTTCATCACGGACACCACCCTTAGCCGTAGAGTGGGGAACAACACGTTCAAGAAGACTAGGAGCCGCAGTGTAAACCCGAAGACCTAGATAAAACATTTAGCCTTTTCCTCCGAACAGTCAGTGCGTAAATCAGATCAGACCTTCTCTGATGAATGCGTTCAGGTATGGAAGTTCCTGGAGGACTGAGATATCTGGAATTACTCGAGAGTCGGGCATGACTTCCTCTATTTCATTCTGGAGCTTCTTGAGTATGTCAGGTCTACGGCTCAGCTCCCAGAAAAAATACGATAGGGATATGGAGCTAGTGTCTGATCCTGCAATCCTGACGTTCATGTGAGCTAGGTAAGAGTTATCGAATAAAACAACTTACAAATGGCCCATGCACTCGGAGATGATATCGTGATCAGGCATGAGTTCATTGGAGGAATAGCGATACTGCAAAAGACGTTGTAGCATGGGGACCTTCTCTGATTCACCGATCCTTCCTGCGTTCATTTGCGCTCTCATCTCATAAACTCGAGAGCTAACGAACTAAAACGGTAAGGGGTAATAATGATTACCAGCCAAAAAAACGTGATTGCAAACCTCAGCCATGATCTTGTCAGAGTCGCATATCTGCCGCCATCGGGCATTCGGAAAGCGACACACGAATTTCCATGCCCAAGCGGGAACGATGCTGCGCTAGAAATGCGACTCAGTGACATTACGATGTAACAGGCTGAGGGTATTACTAGAATTCCCCGCTTTGGGAAGTCATTAATCGCCGTGGAAAGAGGGTCCTCGACATCCATGGCCCACTTGCTAACTGCTCCGAGGCGATAACCGTAAGAAGAAGACACCACGACGTCTACCATGAGATGTCTGAAAAGGGTCAGACACTCCGTTGAAGCTTTGCCTGCCGCATTATCTAGGACCTGGCGTGAGGACTTTAGCGGGCTGGTTCCGAGGGGTAGCTCAGCACTCACAGTCAAAACTTCACACATAGATTCGTGCATCTCCGACTGAAACTTTGCGACATTGGCCGGTGTATAGTGTGGTGCGTAACCCCGTCGTCGGATAATGTGATGGGCATGATCTAGGGTCGTCATGCTACAAGCATCAGCACAAAGAGTGCATATATGCGCTTTTGCACCTACGCGTGATCGTTGTCGTTGCTGTGAAGTCAAATTTTGAGTTATTTAGGAAGCTGGGTTGCGAGGAAACATACGTGAGAAGACTTTTATAATAAGTGCTTTTGTTAAACTTGTGAACAGAGTAAACAGTCCGCATAGTGGAGATATCGCGGAAAACAATCTTGTTTGGCCCAACACGCACGACGGGACCATAGGCCTCGAAGAGCTCCTGAATCGTTTTGCACTGGCGGAGGCGAATGACGTGGATGTTAAGCCAGAGGTTGGAGACGGCAGCATACCAAGGACCGGGTATTGCGCTAAGAGGGGACAAGAAGAGGTTATATGTGATCTGTATCAGAATGTATGCGAGTGCGGCGGAGGCAAGGCCGAGGAATAAACTGTGGGAGCAGAAAAAGAGCGCAAGAGCCATATTGCTAGACCCGGAAGAAAGGCTCTAGAGATGTGTGTGGGTGACGAAGAAACCAGGGGAAAAGTTCTGGGGCCGCTGCAGATTACGCGAGCGGAAGAGGGGATGGATGGGAAGAGGAAGGAAGGAGTGGGAAATGGAATTCTGGATGCAAGGTCGATTATATATGTTCCGCTGGTTGCGCTTACAAATCGAGGTGGGCGACGTTCCTTCTTGTTTGTCGCGGACTGTCAGATGCATGGCTCGATAGCATCGGGACTCGTTAGACCCAATCTGAATGCACTTGACGCGTCAAATCCAAGTCCATCTGCCGTTTTGCACTCCGAATCCCATTTACGTCATTTCCGAAAACAGCCTTATCACTGCCTTTTATGGCGTACACGTGATTGTACCCACCAGCATCCAGTGCGGTTCCTTCAGCCACAGTTTGACCGGCAGCCTCTTCCGCCTTTGTTCTCCCTTCCATAGTCAGTTGCGTCCCAATCGTGACAGGCTCTACCCACAACATCTCCGACAGCTTGATCTGCACTCCACATCTTTACAATGACAGCGGAGGGCCCTTTCCTTCCTAGCACCTCAGCGCCTCGCTCTTCGATAACCTTGTGAGCTTGCATCGATAGATGCAACTGAGATCTCGTGCCTTTCAAGCGCTCCGGCTCCCGGGACCTCGCGGAACACGGAAGGCATTCATATGTTGAATACATGTTATATACGACCTAACTACGGTGATCCTCAAGCGTCCGGTCTCGCCATATCTTTAGCCGTTACCCAAAAGTTACCTCGGTACTCCTGTAAAAACTTTCTATGCATCCTTCCAGCGTCTAAATTCCTGTCCAAACAAAGCCACGCAGATTACGACGAATCTAACCTTTCCCTGCTGAAGCGCTGAAGCAAGAGCATAAGCTTGACATCTCTGTCTTCCCAATACACCTCTTCATCTGTATCACATGACTAGTGTGGCCTTCCATAACAGCATAATTCTAGTTGACCAAGGGTATGCCGTGTTATTGGCATTGCGTCGTTCATATAATGAAGCACGTAACATGCCCTCGGTAGTACATTCCCCTGCCAGTCCACCACGAGATGCGACACAACGTTCTGTGAATAGAATGGTATCAGTTGAATGGCTCAGCGACGGGCTGGCACACCAGGCGTATCATCCGACATATTGGAGAACGGCTTGGTCTATCTGGGTTAAAGCTCTGCTGTGTTTATCCCGTCTTTCCGTCTCTGGTTCGTCATACCTCTCGTTTCGCGGCTTCTATTCCTGTGTTCCGTTCATTTGAATTCCTTCTTCTTTCAGCCTGAGGCAGACACGAGCGGCAGGGCTCATCAGATGCTGGATAGCATGGTGGCTGCCGGTCCCCCCGGCCAATGATGGCTTCTCCGCTTTCCGTAGAACAATCGTTAGGAAACTGCTCACCTTATATAGTGATACCACAATAGCGCTGGCAATCGAACTCCGCTTCCCATCATATTGCAGACCGAGTACCATCAACCATTGGAAGCGCGGTCAAAGCGGTAGCCGCCACCAGAGTGCCAACGTAAAACGCAGCGCACCTCCTTGAGCGACAATCACGGCAAATGCACTATGACCAGCTGTACGTCACTTCCACCGGAAACAACCAGCCCAACAGCGATAAGTACGTGGATTAGGGTCGACAAAATACCTATAATTTGAGATAGAAGCACACAGGCGTATAAAAAGAGATTCCCAGCTGAGCTTCCAGAAGGGAACAACAGTCGGGGAAAGTTTCGCGCACGTCGTGGATTACAGATTTATCACGCCTCGCGGCGAGAGAGCCAGTTGTATCTCAAAACACGAGGCCTGTCAAGAGGTGGCAACTCCGAGCGTAAGCTGAATACGAGGGTCATCTCGAGAACAAGCGGCGTTACCAGACCAAGATGGGAGATAGGACGGGATATTATGAACGAGCGTCGCCTCACTAAGGTGAGTTAACCATGCCCGCGACCCGGTGGTCGACCGGATGGAACGGTCGCACCAACAATAGCCAGCACTTAAGACCACACGGCAACCCGGACTGGCTAGTCAAATTCTCCGGAATTAACGGGAGACATTCACTCATGCCGTCCATTGATACAAGAAGCTCGAGGATGGCCCGCCGCCGCGAAGCACGAATCATGTTGCAAGGTTGCAGAATATCGAAAACTTTGGCGTCAAATAGTCCATTATGGGGGGTCTATAAGTAATGGAATCGTCTTGGATTCCCTAAGCCGCGGGCTACCTCTGACGCTCGCAAAACCTTGCCCTACTTGAGGTGCGTGCCTAGGAAATGCATCTGTAGCAGCTCCAGCGTGTTCCATCGTGCCTTGGTTAGTCAATAGGCTCCATAGCGAGAGAGGAGAATCGCCCCAATGATACAAAACAACCATGCAGTGTCGCAGAACTTCGAGGGTGTGCGAGTGTGTTGGGGTGATCACAATGGTGGTGGCAATTGAGAGTCCCATAGATTGCAGATCACGACTAAAGCCAGATTCCAGGACACCCGTCCCCTGCGAAGCTGATGCGAAGGTTGCTGAGCACGTCAAGTTTTAACATGGAAGTGACGTGCAATAATGAATTTCATTCTAGCACCCAAGAGGTTATCAAACACGCCGATTTACCCTGCACCAAATCTTTAGTGAGATAAGGCAAAGATTGTGGCCTTAAGTCCGCTTGATTAAAAGAGCCCGTTGCCGTATGCTCGTATGCGGGCAATGGATACAGAGCAAAAATCGGGAGGGTGACCAACATTGGTTTAGGATTTTTAGTGTTCGACCAGTAAAGTAGACTGGAATAGTCTGGCGCTACGTTGCCTACCTTTGCTCCGATGATGTGACCTCCCCTTCTGACTGCTTCGACGTTGGACGTTGGACTTTGAAGCTTGAAGAGTGACAATGATTCAGCAACATCGCCTTCGGGGAGGGAAGAGTGTGCGTTGATCGCTTCCTTTTGACAGGTATCGGACGAGTATCAGTTGGAGCATCAGTTGTCGGTTCTGAAGCCAAAGGGAATAACATCCAGGCGTAAATTGAGGGTGGGGAGATGAGAGTTGGAAGGTAGGAAACAAGGAGGTCTACAAGCCACAAAAAAAAAGTGATGGGATGACCCTGGCAAAAATGGCACAACAAAGCTAAACTAGTAAACTCATCACAAGTTCCACACCGATTGTCTGATGGGAATGGGGTTACCAAGAACGTGGAACGTGTGTTCAACTGTCCAAATGATGCTTCAATTACCCACAGGCTACTCCTGCCTTCATCCGTCACAATGAGTGCCGTTATTCTGGTCTCGTATCTACTGCTCTGGGTGTGTTCGAGCACAAGGTTCGGGGGTTTAGCCGCCTATGTGCCGGTCCGCGAATACGCGGGCGCAACTTTCTTCGACGCCTGGGACTACTACGGCTTCTATGATAATACGACATGGGGTATGTGACGATTGAATTGTGTCATGTCCGTCACTCGATTACTGACACTAACTGCATGATCCAGGTAATGTCACTTTCGTTGACCGGCAGACAGCAATGTCAAATCGACTCACCTATGTCAACGATGCCGGGAATGCTATTGTGAAAGTTGACAATGCCACATTCGTGCAAAACGGCCCGTTGGTCTACAGGAACTCAGTAGGCGTCGTGTCAATGGCTTTGAAGTCCGTGCTCATCATCCCATTCACAGGTACGCATCACATCGAGAGATACGTATGGAATTGGGGCATTAATTTTGATCGACGTTCGACACATTCCATACGGGTGCTCGGTGTGTCCATCTCTAATTTGCATCTTGAGCTCGTGGTTACACTCTGCGGCAGGTATGGCCGTCCTTTTGGACTCTTGGCACTGGTGAGGTATGGCCGGACGGCGGAGAAATCGACATCATTGAAGGCATCAACATGATAAACAACAATCAAATCGCGCTTCACTCTACTCCTGGTTGCTTTCAGGCTGCGAATCCGGGCCAAACGGGCCGAACGATCGAGGGCGATTGTTCGACTCCTCGTGGTTGCCTCGTCACGGAAACAAAGCCAAATAGCTGGGGTCCTGGTTTCGCTCAGGCAGGAGGAGGTGTATGGGCCGTTCAAATCGACGTCGCTGGCATTTTCGTCTGGTTCTGGAGTGTAAGCCAACGTTTATAGTGTTCTTCAGTTGCTTACCTATGGAAAGAGGCCCGATGTCCCAGAGAACATTAATACAGCGAGCAACGCATCAATAATTGATACAGCCCCATGGGGACTCCCTAGCGCATCCTATCCTGCCGCTGCTTGCGATATCGGCCGATTCTTCACCCCTCAACAACTCGTCTTGCTTATCACATTATGCGGCACTTGGTAGCGATTTTTGAAAACCTCGAAATCTATTTTCGCTCAACGCCTTTGCGTCCCTTACAGGGCAGGTGTACCAGATATCTACGCAGCCACTTGCCATACTCCCACAATGTCCTGTGTGAGTCTTACAGTTTTGTCTTCGCTCACAACTCTGTGACACAGAAGTAGTTTGCAGATAACATCATCGGCCCTGGAAGTCCGACTTACGATAACGCATTCTGGGAGATCTCTTGGATACGCACCTATTTCAACAACCCCGAAGCTCCCCCTATTTCCACTGCAGGTTCCACGCCTCCACTGGTTCCATCATCAACGCTACTCGTGACAACCACGGGAAAGACAACCCCAGTTCCTCAGCCTACTCAGTCGGAAAATCTTCCTGTGAATCCTGTCTCGTCTGGCACACTCGGTTCCAAACTCAACGTCGTCCTGGGCAACAGCTTATTGAGCGCTGTCTTGCTCCTTTTCCTTGGTCTATGACTACTTAATCCGGATGGTTTGCAAGTACACTATTACAAGGATGTTCCGGACAAGCTTATTTGGCTAGAGACAAAGTTCTTTGAACATACGACTATCTATCCCCTATAGCTGTAGTACAAACAAATGGAGGATTGTGCCACTGAGGGCTGGGACTCCTTTCTGCTTAGGCATCAAGAGGATCACGGGTAAGTACCACACCGATGATACTGGTGTCTTACTCATGATGGGTGTTTGACACATTCCCTATGGGTGTTCGCCTTGTTAAGCAGCAAGCTTTGGGGGGTATCCAGTGGTGACAAACCAAAGATAGCACCTGGCTTCTGGACTCTTGGAACCAGCAAATGACCGGGATCAGGCGGAGAAGGCGTCAAGACGGTGGATGAGAACCAGAATGCAATGCATACTAGCCCTCGTTGCACTCAGAATCCTATTCCAGATAGGCAGGACGCACGGTCGTACAGGGTGACTCCATTTCTCGCACACGGAATTGGAGAAACGAAGCCAAAGAGCAGGGGAGCCTTCGGTAATAGTGGGGTGAGCAGGGCGGGGTATTCGAGTCGGTGTTTTTAGTATCTTTGCCCGGTTCTGGAGCACCTAACTGCGCTAGACTATTTTCTTTTGTCGTCTCACTAATGTTTGTTTCAAGCGGCTTAGGTTCCAAAAGACATATGTGAACTACGGTCGGCTACCAACGCTTCGAATATTGATACCATACTTTTGGAACGGCCTATTGCATTGCATCATCATGCCCTTCGAGTGTGGTAGTCCCATCGACGATTCTTCCACCTCGCCGTTTCTACTTTCCCGCCCCGTTATGGGGTATTTAATATGCAATTTGAACCCTAGGAGCGCTCTGCCTTGTTCTAGGCTGTAATTCCCAGTTCCAGGCAGGTGTGCTCGAGGCATATACTAATACATGCCATATCCTGGTATAAGGAGTAGTATCGTATGGGTTCCGTGGTACGTGTACAGGGGTTGTGTACAACGTTACCAGGCCCTTGGGGGAGATTTAGACATTCCGAGAGATCGTTGGGTGCGTGTTTACGACCAAGATCCGAAGGCTATGACCACTCCTATTGACACTGAGGAGTATGACCAAGTGTCGGTAATGGTGAATGACCCTGTTCAGTCTGACATTTCACCACCCTCCAAGCTTGGCAAATAAAACTTGACTCGTTTTGGGACTCTACTCCTGGCTTTGAGGTATTGGTTTGTAGTGAGGAGCGGCGAGCAGGTTCGCTATTATGTGTGCAGTATATTAATGGGTGTTGCTTGATTTGAATTAATGATATTCGTAAGCAGAAAACCCATGTATTGATGAATTTGATGAATTGAGAAGCCCAACCGCGACCCTTATGCCGTGGCACTATACTTGAATTTATTGGCAGTGTTGTCCTCTCCCACCACGTCAATGGGGACAGGAAAGCGAAAGCAAACCGACAATGTCGACGAGCTTATGCGAGTGAAGAAAAAAGCCAGGCCAATTACAAACAAAACCGCTTTGGAGTCAAATGATGGTCCGCCAGCCAACTCCTCTTCAGCCACGCCCAATCTCCATGCTCTTCTCGATTTTTCCTCTCTTAATGACGAATCTGCGATATCGAATCGTTTCGACGAAATTGCACGCGTCCTCATTCACGAATATCACCTCGTCGTGAGTCATGGCGGCGTAGAAACGGCGTTCGAGATCCAGGAGATGGAATTTTACCTCCAGAAGGGTAAATGTCACGAAGACCCGTATACCCATGGAAGCGAAGAACAAAAAATAAGTGGTAGATGGTGCGTAGTCGCTCCTTGTGCCTTCTCGTTCTGATTTACTGAGTTGTCAACTTAATTTCCTACTCCTGTGGGCTACATGGTCCTTCTCAGGTATTTTCATCGTGCTCCTAGGCGATCAGCCGATGCCTCCCGTAGCTCGACTAGTCTCACTGGCTATCGCGGCGGTACCCGTAAAGGACTCGATCTAACCATAGGCGGTCCACCTCACACCGCCTCACCCTACTTTAGTCAACCTGCAAGGCCTCCCGCTACGTCTGACACGGCGGCACATGGTGAAACGGAAGATGAGGGGCTTTTACGCGGAGGGATTCTTCTTCGTAGTTTACGCGGCCTTTCGAAGGATAGGGCGACTGGTAACTCGAAGTCAGACATTGTCTCCGGACCTTCCCTTTTAGTGGACAAGGTTTTGGAGTTGAGCGGGGCATCGAATATCTCTGAGCTGGTGGAGAATTTGTGGGGAGGTGATACGGCTGCTCTCAACCCGCCAGCTCCATCTTCTTCCTCCCGAAGATCATACCTATACCTAAGGCGCGTTACGAACGCAACCTCGACTTTGCCACAAATCCATAAATCCCCACGTATCGGTCTTGACCTTTCTCATCCAGGGACGACAGTTCCAACTTCTCAATCAACATTGATGGAACTTCATCCTCGTATTCGCTTCCTACCCAAGATGTACCGCTACTTCACCCGACCCGGAGAGCTGACTAAAGGCCGCCCGCAGACATGTTACGGTCTCATACGTGCAACTCTCGAGTCCCGTCCTGACCTTGTACATCGCTCTTTAAGCGGAGATAAGACATTCCGTGCTATCCTGGCAGCTGGCATGGGCCTCAAAGATGCGTTAGTTGGGAAGTATCTAGCGGAATACGAGGCGGGAAGGAGGGAGGGACTTAAACACCTAAAATCATGCATCGGTCCAAAAGGCAAAGGCGCCGCAGATTCCCCCACGGCGTACCTCAATATGATGGGGGCCCTTGAGGCTGTCCTCAGCTCCTGACCGCCTGGAGGATGTGGAAACAGACAGGGCTGTCTTGACTCATAAAAATGGACCATGTTCTCACATGCAATATGCCATGTTCAACGGAGACTTAGAAAACATCGTTAAGTTGCTTCTAGTGTCGATGTGGCCTCAATAAATGGCTTAGACCGTCAGCGGCGCGACAATCTTCAGTTTCATTCCCCTGTGTCTGCTCGAGATTCCATCAAAACACGGAGATCCACTTTCCGAGTATTCTTTTCACTAGTCCATACGTTCTCTCCTATTCTCCCATCTCTGGTGGCCGCGGTCTATATCTAACCAAGGAGTAACCACGTTCGAATCGGTTTCGAACGCAAGGGTCACGTTAAGTTCTTCCCTGTGGCATTCATGTTATTTATGGACACAAATCAGGCTCTTGGCAGGAACAGCTTAACGGAATACTTATTAGTTCCTTTGTAGCTCAGAAAGGCCGAGATTCAAGCGGACCGATTCTAAAAATGCTAGTCACATTAACAATCAGCTCCTCTAGGTTTTAACAGTCATATTCTACGTCACTGGAACTTCCCAGCAAACTACATCATCAGAACCTAGTTCATTCCTGTCCTATCTCGAGCCCAAGCGCCGTCGGCACGCCTCTGGGTTCTCCATTTCCTACCGAAACATATTCTAGGCAAAGGAAAGGTACTGGAAATTCTAAAATTGCACATTTGACACACAGGTTAACTTCGGTCCTTGGTTCACATTAATAAATAGACACTGGACTATACCTCTTCCATTTGCTGCCTCGTGCTTCTCGATTTCCGAACTTGAAAATGAATTTCATAATAGGGTGCCAGGTGCACGAACGATATTCGACGATTGGATCTATTTACTGTTGATTTGTTCAGTTTCAGAGGGAATAGTGCGCTCGGAAACTTCTGGCGTATCTCGGCATATGTTTTTTGGCTAGAAGATCCTGCATGGAGGGCGAAGGTATAAATTTTGTTGATGTTGGGACAGGAGATTCTCAACGTTCAGCGTTCCTTCCAGTTTACCTAGTACGTCTACCCAGCACCCAAAATTTCATCTAGCTCACCTTTATACTTCCGCTTTGTTTCACTCCCGTTCCCAGGTCAACGCCTGTAAGCAGTGAATTTTTGAACATACGAATCCCTGTTCATGAGCTTCCTCAGGACATGAAATTCTTCACATCCCTCGTGATCCTGGCATGTACTTGCTCCGCATTCGTCTCTGCGGTGCCTCTCGACGCCAGGTACTCCACTGAAATCGGTCTTACGCCACGCGATGCCATCGCCGGACGTGGTGGACCATATGACGACAAACCCGACTACAAGCCCAAACCCAAATATGACGGCAAACCCGACTACAAGCCCAAACCCAAATATGACGACAAACCCGACTACAAGCCCAAACCCAAGTATGACGACAAACCGAAATATGATAAGCCCAAGTACGATGGCAAGCCCAAGTACGGTGACAAGCCCAAGTACGACGACAAGCCCAAGTATGATGACAAGCCCAAGTACGACGACAAGAAGTATGATCCAAAGCCCAAGTACGAGCCCACGTACGATTCGAAGCCGGCTTACAAACGCGGAGGTCCTTATGATCACAAACCCGAGCACAAGCCCAAGCCCAAGTACCACAAGCCTTCGCACGACGATCACAAGGGCCACGATCACAAGGACCACCATGACAAAGACCACCATGACAAGCCCCATCATAAACCTTATGCTGTCAGACGGGGAGACTACGACCCCGAGCCCAAGTACGATCACAGGCCGTCGTATGACGACCACAGGGATCACCATCACAGGCCGCACTATGATCACAAGCCTGACTATAAGCCATACGCTGTCCGTGGGGACTACGACCCCGAGCCCAAGTACGATCACAGGCCGTCGTATGACGATCACAAGGACCACCACCACAGGCCACACTATGATCACAAGCCTGATTATAAGCCATACGCTGTCCGTGGGTACTATGATCCCGAGCCCAGCTACGATCACAGGCCGTCGTATGACGACCACAGGGACCACCATCACAGACCGCACTATGATCACAAGCCTGATTATAAGCCATACGCCGTCCGTGGGTACTACGATCCCGAGCCCAGTTACGACCACAGGCCGTCGTATGACGATCACAGGGACCATGATCGCAAACCGGACTATGGTCACAAGCATGACTATGACTACAAGCCCTATGCCGTCAAACGAGGAGGCTATGACCCCAAGCCCGCCTACCCGCCCAAGAAGGACGACAAAGACTGCGACAAGGACGGCCACGACCATGATCACGACGATGGTCACCACGGTTATGGCGGTCATGGCGGATACGGTGGCCATGGCGGCTACGGCGGTTACGACGGCAAGGACCATGACTCTCATGATGGCAAGGACCACGATGGCCACTACGGTGGTTATGGTAATCGGGATGTCAGCTATGTAGAAAACGGCGGCAGCTACGGTGGAAAGGGTCAAGATGGTCATGGTGGGCACGATGGCAAGGATGATGAGAAGGGCCACGACGGACATGGTCATGATGGAAAGGGCCACGATGGGCATGGTCATGATGGCAAGGACCACGACGGGCACGGTCATGATGGAAAGGGCCACGACGGGCACGGTCACGATGGCAAGGACCACGATGGGCATGGTCATGATGGCAAAGACCATGGCGGTCACGGTGGAAAGGGCGGGCACGATGGCAAAGGAGAGGGCCATGGTCACAGTCACGGCGACCACGGACATGATGGCAAGGACCACGGGCATGGACACGGCGGTAAGGACCACGACCACGATGGCAATAACCACGGAGGACATGGCGGAAATGGTGGGCACGGCGGCAACGGTGGGCATAGTGGAGGCGGTGGACATGGCGGAAGCGGTGGACATGGAGGTAGTGGCGGACACGGCGGCAGTGGCAACGACGACGACCACTGCGACGCAAACTGCCGCGACGAGCGTACTCGCCGTGCTGAAATCTAAACTCCTTCAATATGCTTTTTCGTTCTCGAACAGATGTACAATACCTCCTTTTATTCTTTAGCTGACTTTGTATGATTTGATAGGGTTCATATGTTCGAACATGGTTTGTAATGTATCGCATTATGCTTGAAGGACACAGATGTATTTCTTGTCATTGAGCCGTAGGGCAGTTAGAACACAGATACACAGTAATCCTGTTGTGGAGGCGTGGTTGACCAAGTCAAGCGAAACTCTCACCCTTGTTCATGGAACGACGCACCATAAAAAGAAGCTTCAGACTAGAGCTTAGCCCTCCACACTCGCAACCAGTTCCTCCTTCTCGCCTCCCCATCCGTCTTCTGCCTCTCTTTCACATTCCTCTCGTCATCCCCCTCTCCATCTTGGGTCTTCTTCAAAGCTTCAAATTCTGCCCTCGTCACACCACATACCTTCATTGGTAGCGCCAAGTCAACACCTTCCGTCTCGCAAGCCCGTCGGAAGACGGGCCTGCTGAGGAGGGCCCATGATATTCGTTCGTCTAGTGATGGTGTTTCTGACGTCGTAACCTCGAAATCGGGCTCGCGACCGTACCCTATCGTCGCAACCCTGATCATCATTCCTCTGCAAATATTGAACCAGTTTTCTCAGCTTGAACTTGAGCTTGTATAGGAGTGAGAACGTACGCAGTCAAGCCAAATATTGGCTTTATTCCACCAGCCTCACGCCCTGTGAGGAACTGGTGAACCATGTACGGATATTTTCTTCCGTGCGGTGCGCTCCATTCTACGGTGAAGGACTTGTGGTAGTCAACTTCAACGGTTTCAGGTTCTGATGCATGGAATGGTGATGTAGTTGATAGGAAGGAGGCGAGAGGATGTGAGAAGAGGGACGCGACCTCATCTGTGTTAAGGATCGGCTATCAATACGGGTAAGAACAATTTCAGTGACTAAGGGTTGGAGCCTTACCCGCAGGGTGTTATCGAGAATAAGAACGACTACACTGAAGACAAGTCAGGATTTTCCAGTAAAGTCATGCAGAGCGATACACACGGTGTTACCACAAGTTCGGCAGCAAGAAACGGCTCTAGGATACACAATAAAGGGACTTTCCGTCTGTCCCTTGGAAGGCCGATCTAAAGGCGAAGTACACATTTGCGACAATCTACATCACAACGTTTAACACACCTCCTCAAATGCCTCTCTCCGCTAAATTCACATTCGTGAACAGGCCGGTGTAATTGTAGAGAGAAGAAGCGTACTGCAGCATCTTCAATGGTTCGATCACCCTTGTCGACCTTTCCGCCAGGTAGAGAAGTATCGCCTGCGTATGTTCTAAGTGTTGCGGATCTCCTTTACAATCATATAGCACTGGTTATTTGCTGACGTAGTAAGGTATTTGGGGGACAAACGCACCGACTGAGGAGCACATACAAATCACCACTTCTGCCAACAAATAATGCAACTAGCACTGCCGCACGCCTAGATCTTGGGACAGTGATAGTTGATTTCGGAGGACGATATGACGCCAGTCGGTATAAACATCTATTTCGTCGCGGTAAGTCACCTGGACATAATACATGAAGGGTTGCGAGGGTAACTCAAGATACGAAAAGTAATGAAACGTACTGTCTTGATTCCGGCGTGAGCTGTGCTATTCGGTTTGACGAGTTAACCACAATTCTCTTTCTTCGCGATTTGGTTGAAGGAGATGATGAGGTGGATGTCTCAATGGATTCGCGCTTATGGAACTTGAGGAAGTTCTGAGGCTTTGACCGGTTTCCCATCGACATGGCGTCCGGGCGCACTGGAACTTTTGCAATGTAGA
>JAEUWS010000775.1:0-86745 GCA_018524945.1 Podaxis sp. C-F-92630
GATCTGCAGATATGTATCAGGTTTCCTTATGGACTGAGGAAGCCTCACTATAACAGGTATAGTATGAACTATCCTACAACACTATCCAGAGCTGATATAGAGACTGTAATTGTTCACCCAGTCCCCAGCATATATATTAGTGAGCCTGTGGTATGGCTGGCAGGCCTGCTGATCCTGTCTTAGTCAATACAATGTATGGCTTCACTGAAATGTGTCACTCACTACAATGCAGGTTGACTACCTGATTTAATGATTAAGCAATCACAATGCATCACCCCTGCAATGCTCTCATGTTTCCAGGAATGGCACATCAGAGTATATCAGAGAAAGAGTCTCAATGTAGGGTTATGCTTGCATCAGTCAATTCATACTCTGATGTGGCACCTTCAGGCAGGCATGAGAAGGACCCAATTTTGTATTTCTTGTTATACATTGAATTAAACACAGAAAAGGTTGGAAATTGCAAGTAAGGTATGTGAGAATACATAGGGAAAGTATGAAATCAAAATAACAATGGGAAAGGGGAAAGTGCAATGCAAGGGGGAGTGCAAAGGTGGGGTGGGAGCAGACTCTCTGCAGGCTCCCCTCCAGTCATGGGATACTTTTATATAAGCGGACGTTGAGCCGAAGTTCACCCGAAGTTCGTCCACTGCTTAACGCATCCCAAACGACTGGCACTACTTGCATTTGTTCGTGTTTACCATAGCCTTTAAGCAATCGTGGGACTGATCTCGTCTACCTTAAGTAGCTTGAATTTCCGAGTATCAATGATTCATATATTATACCACAATGTCTTGTCCGAGTGGCTTATTGCTCCGAAAGCTGCAATCACGGTTGATCTTGCGTACTCGGTGGACCCCCTTGACCTTATCTTGACGTTGTGTTTTGTGTTCGCATCGAGACGGAAAGGGGGCAGTGAAGGGTCGGGAACTGATGCGTTCGCGTGCCAGTGCAGTGCAGTGATGATATCAAACTATTGATCACATGAGCAATACATCACTTTCTGGCTTTATTCTCCACCATCATGCAGAAGGACGCTGACGGCTTCTACAACCCTGGTGCGCACCTCTCACAAGCTTCTATCACTAATCTCATCCGTTTTATAGTCGACCCCGCTGAGGTCAAGCCTGCTGAAGAGACCGTGAAGGATGGAGAGGAGAAAGACAAGAGTCAGTTTGTCATGAGCCCCATAATCTTTTCAGTCCTCAGTTTACATCCTCGCAGAGCTGCCCAACGACCTTATCACCTCTACTTTCGACGTCTCCGTAGGTTTACTCCTTTATCCACCTGCCTTCGTCCAACTTGGTATGAACTGATCATCTCTGTTATCATGCTGTAGGTTACGCTTGCAGACCAGCAAGCTGATCCCAATTCGCCGTTGTACAGCGCAAAGACATTTGAGGAACTCGGACTGTACGTTCATCCTTGCAATCCTCTCGTCACCTCAATGATGAAAACTTTGTAGGCATGCGGATTTACTTAAAGGGATATACGATATGGGCTTTTCCAAGCCCTCCAAGATCCAGGAGCGTGCATTGCCGCTCCTCCTCGCGAACCCGTATGATACTTGAATCCTTCCATGCAATTCGCCCAACCCATAATGCTTTTTAAGGCCGACGAACATGATCGGACAATCGCAATCCGGAACAGGCAAAACCGCGGCCTTCGTATTAACGATGCTGAGTCGGGTGGATTACAGTTTGAACAAGCCTCAGGTGCGCACCATTCCTCACTAACACCACTGTCCAGTTGATGAAGTTGTGGGTAATATTGTGATGTATAGGCACTGTGTCTCGCACCCTCTCGAGAACTCGCACGCCAAATCATGTCCGTCGTCGTCCAGATGGGCAAATTCACCAACGTACAGACAGAATACGCGATCAAGGACAATCTTCCTCGAGATGCGACAAGTATTACAGCACAAATTATCGTTGGCACGCCCGGAACTATGACGGATCTCATTCGACGAAAGGTGCGCACCTATCTATCATTACCTTGTAACAAGGGGCTAACGAGATCATGCAGGTAATCGATGTGAGCAATATCAAGGTATTCGTGCTTGATGAGGCGGATAATATGTTGGATCAAGACGGACTGGGCGACCAAACCCTCCGAGTCAAAAAGTACGACCTCCTTCCCTTCTGACTCCCCAAGTCGTACTGACCTCAGCTCACATCAGCATGATCCCCCGGACAACAAAGATGCAAATCATCCTCTTCTCCGCCACATTCCCAGACCATGTCCGCAAATTCGCATCCAAATTCGCTCCAGACGCAAACAAAATCGAGCTTCAGAAAAACGAGCTCAGCGTTGAGGGGATACGGCAATTCTACATGGATTGTAGAGACGAGGAGCATAAATACGACATTCTGGTCTCCCTATATTCGTTGTTGACCGTTGGGCAGAGTATCATTTTCTGCAAGGTATGCTTTGCTTCGAACGGTCAGGCTGTGGGTGGTGATAATGATGTGCGTTTTACAGCACCGACATACTGCAGATCGAATCTCGCAGAGGATGACAGCGGAGGGGCATAAAGTCGCGTCGCTGCATGGCGCAAAGGACGCTGCAGAGCGTGATGCTATTATCGATGCGTTTAGGCAGGGAAAGGACAAGGTGTGCATGCTCCCCCCTCTAGAACACGACGGAATCTTGACCGAAACTGGCTTGAAAGGTCCTGATCACAACAAACGTCATTGCACGCGGGATTGATATCCTCCAAGTCAACATGGTTGTAAACTACGATTTGCCGCTGATGAACGAACGTGGAAAGACGGAGGATGATCGGCCGGATATCGAAACTTATTTGCATAGGATCGGTGCGATTCTCTGACTCTTTTCAGCCCTTCATGGTGTTAATTACCTTGTGTTCATAGGTCGGACGGGTCGATTTGGAAGAAAAGGCATCTCAATCAATTTCGTGCATAACCAGAAGACGTGGTCTCAAATGGACCAGATCGAGAAGGCGTTGGGGAGGCAGATTATTAGGATCGAGACGAATGATTTGGACGAAATGGAGGAGGTGAGTTGGGAGATTTCCCGGATGTCTCCCGTTTATCATTTACTGACGAGTTGCCGGACTTTGCAGAAAATGAAGAAGGCGTTGAAGTAGAGTGCGGGTCGTTGCTTGAGATTGCTATTTCTTTCTTATTTTTCCCCCTGTTTCTCGTAATCAAGCTGCACAGTGCAAAGACTCTGCAACGTGATGTATGACAACTCGTTCCTCTTGATTTTCAGTAGACAATCGGTGGGAACAATCATGCAGATGGGCAAAGGGTTCTACTCCGTGGGCATTCAGGCAGCCGGTTTGCATCTATAGGGCAGGGTTAGGTGCTCTGGCGGGTGATCGCTGTAGACAGATACCGAGGCCCTGCAACGAAAAATGATAAGCTGCCCCAGTGAGGCTCGAACTCACGACCTTCCGATTGTCAGCTTGGGAGGGGGTAACAGTCGGACGCTGTAACCAACTCAGCCATGGGGCACTTGTAATGTGGTTACGCTATGGAATACTCGTCATTTTTCTTCCTAGTCTAGGAGATTGCGGTGCATGCAGTGGTCGAGGTGCAGTGGTCACGTCTCTGAATCGTGTGGCAATTCACGTAGACATTGGGAATGTTCAGGGGTGGATGCTGTGTTGTTGATGTACGCAGATGTACGTGCGGAGCACAGGATTGCAGGGTCAATAACGGGAGCATGCACTGAATGCGTGGCGGTGCTGAAAGTAAGATGATGTACATAAGAACCAGAACCAAGGCTACCTCATTTCTCTTCTTACACCTAACATTCCTCCCATGGGCGCCCACCAAAGTCGCGCAGGTTCAGCACCGAACCCGAAAGGTAATTCCAACAGATTCAGCCGCAATTTGAAACGTCATTCGGGCATCGACAAGCTCGCGTCAGTGTTCAAGTCTTTTACCCCAGGCCCAAATAATTCACAGGGAACTAGTCCGCAAGAAGCCAAGGAGAATGCCACAGAGAGTCGCCACACCGCAACGCCACAGCAGCGAGAGGAGAAGGCGGGCTCGAAAATAAAGCCAGGTAGTGCGTCGGCACTGACCTTGACAGCAGCTCTCGGGGGAAGTACTGCGGTGTCAGCAGCAGCACCGGTAAGTCTGGGAACATATAAAGTTTGTCTATTTGAATACCGCATTGTCATCGGATGATGACATGACTGTAACCAGCGGTGTTATCAGACGCGCAACCAAACTGATCACACTTCTATCTCATTCCATCATCCTAACCTCCTTTCTAGTTTCTTGCCCCCACCTTCCAAAGAAACGCCTCCCCGATGCCTCCAGTCACTGTTCCCTGCTCGGTGCGTCCTCGGCATCCCTTTCGCTCCCTTTTTCAGCTTACCGAATTCGCTTAGTACCGAACCGGCAGGACTCTCGGCAGTGGGACCTACGCCATTGTCAAGGAAGCCATCCACGTCCAGACCGGCAAGTACTATGCTTGCAAAGTCATCAACAAGAAGCTCATGGAGGGCCGAGAACACATGGTCTGCTCATTCCTTATCTTCTTTTCGCGTTCTATATCCATCTCAATACGCCTAGGTCCGCAACGAAATCGCCGTTCTTAAGAGGATCTCCAGCGCCCACCCCAACATTGTCACTCTCCACGATTACTTCGAGGTACGCCCCAATCAGCTTGTTGTCTCTACATCATTATTCAGAATCATCTAGACCGCCCACAATCTTTACCTCTGTTTCGACCTCTGTACGGGTGGAGAACTCTTTGACCGGATATGTGCCAAGGGCAACTACTATGAGGCGTGAGTTGCTCGATCAATGGCTTTGACCTCGGTTATATCCTTTTGTAGCGACGCCGCCGATCTCGTACGCACCATCTTCAAGGCCGTCAAGTACATCCATGACGCTGGAATCGTCCACCGCGGTCTGTAACCTTGCGCCATCCTTCTCACAATCACCCCAATTCTCAAGCAGATCACTGTCATATATAGACCTCAAACCTGAGAACCTGCTGTTCCGGACTCCAGCCGAGGACGCTGATATCATGGTCGCTGATTTCGGCTTGAGTAGAGTGATGGAAGACGAGAAACTCACACAATTAACTGAGATATGTGGTACACCTGGTGTGAGTCCATTCTCCGTTCTCTTTGGACAATGGCTGTGGCTAAATGTGATCAAGTACATGGCTCCCGAAATCTTCAAACGAAGTACGTTCCTCTTCAACCATCCGAGTATACGCTACACATGGCTCACGTCACTCCGTAGCTGGCCATGGAAAACCCGTCGACGTGTGGGCCATGGGGGTTATCACCTACTTCCTTCTCGCAGGCTACACTCCATTCGACCGCGATACCCAACAACAAGAAATGGAAGCTATTATTGCCGGCGACTACAAGTTCGAACCACATGAGTATTGGGCAAACGTCTCCGAAACTGCCAAGAACTTTGTTCGTACTTGCTTGACAATCGATCCTACACAACGCCCAACAGCCACAGAGGCCCTACAACACAAGGTCAGACTTACTGGCCTCTTTCTTCATGCCTGACTCACCGGTTTCTGTTTTCATGACAGTGGCTGGCCGACGAGAAGCCCCACTTTGTTCCCGATCCCAAACGTGCCGACGGCGGACCCGCCGATCTTCTACCCCACGTCAAGAAGGCATTCAACGCCAAACAAACTTGGCGCAAAGCCGCATTCAGTATTACCGCAGTCAGGCGCATGACCACTCTTGCCAACCAGCAAAGCACCATTGCCCAAGAATTGCGTGAAGAAGTCGACAAATGCAAGGAGGAGTCGGCCAAGGTAGGCCCTTCTGGTTACTGGAGCCTGTGTGGATTCACTAACCTGGTTCATCCTGTAGGAGCTTATGGAGGATGCCTCTATCACCCACCACCACAATCAGGAGCATCCGGGCTCTGAGGACGGCCGAGCTGAGGATCTTCCCGGACAATTAGAAAAGACAAAACTAGACGAGAGGAATTAGGATGGAAAGTGGATACAGAAGCAATTGGCCTTGCCTTGGATTTCCACGCCCTGTACATGGGCCATACTCTCTCACATACTAGTTTTCTCTCTTCCCCACTAGTTTTCAAGTGATGCATCTGACAGGTTGATTTAAGTACTGCTTTGTTTTCGTACGCATAATATACTCCGCACTTGACCGACAGCGGCCGATCACTATTACAGACGCTGGGAGTCGGAGCTTCGGCCGAAGAATTAGCAGTGATGGAGTTGTGGACTAAATTAGTCCACAACTCTCTCCTAAGTTACTAAGTGCGTTAAGATCCGAGGCCATCTCATAACTTGCCTCCTGTCAACAACTGGCGTCGGGCTTGCATCCGAATACTTTCTGGCTATAAACCCAGTGACAATCCAAACTTATTTCTCAATCCACCATGCTCCGCGCTGCCTCCCGATCTCTATTCCAGACTGCCAGAACAAGGTCACTAGCAACAGCAGCAGCCAACAATATTGTCAACATCGTTGAAGTCGGGCCACGCGACGGTCTCCAGAACGAAAAAGGCAGCGTGATCCCCGTCGACATCAAGGTCGAACTCATAGACCGTCTCGTCCGCGCTGGAGTCACCAATGTCGAAGCCGGCAGCTTCGTCAGTCCCAAATGGGTTCCCCAGGTATGCCCATCCAATGCAAACACAATTAAACCACAAGCCCCAAAGGGCTGACCTCCGAGGTATAGATGGCCGGTACAGCCGAAGTCCTTCAAAAGAAAGCCCACATCCCCAACGTCCACTACGCCGTCCTCGTACCCAACCAACGTGGTCTAGACGACCTCCTCACCCTCCTCTCCTCTTCCTCTCAACAAAACCCACCCCTAACCGACGAAATCTCCATCTTCACAGCCGCCACCGACGCCTTTACCCGTGCCAACCTCAACTGTTCCATCTCCGAATCCCTCTCGCGACTCGCACCCGTCGCACGCACTGCTCTCAACAACGGTCTCCGCGTCAGAGGATATGTGAGCGTCGTAATCGCATGTCCTTATACCGGCAAAGTAGACTTCAAGAAGGTCAGAGAGGTTGCTAAAGAATTGCTCGAAATGGGGTGTTATGAAATCAGTCTTGGGGATACGGTGGGCCAGGGTACACCCTTTGAGGTATCGGAGATGATTGCGGAGGTGGTCAAGGATGTACCCATTTCCAAGCTTGCTGTAAGTTGTCATTCACCTGCTAAAAGCACACCATTCTGACCCTCTTGATTAAGGGCCATGTAAGTGGATCGTAACTCCAAACCCATTTTATCCTAACATTCTTGCAGTTCCATGACACCTACGGAACAGCTGTAGCCAATGTTCTTGCAGCGCTCGACTCTGGCATCCGTACCATTGACTCTTCCGTCGGTGGACTTGGTGGATGTCCCTATTCTCCAGGAGCAACAGGAAACGTTGCGACTGAGGACGTCCTCTACGCCCTACAGAATTCGCCATATACTGTGGCCGGAACGGCGAACGGCACCATTGACCTAAATCAGATGGTCGACATTGGTTGGTGGATCAGCGAGAAGCTTGGACGGGAAAGCGTGAGTAGAGTCGGCAGAGCGATCCGTGCAAGGAGGGCACGAGAAGAGAAGGAGAAGGAAAAAGCTAGAAGCAAGCTATGATGCCCCATGTTTGTTAATTATATCCTCAATTGTTCCATGGATGATCCCTCTCGGAGAAATAACTGATAGAGTGAAAAACGTGTGCATCCATCCGCAAAATACGACGTGATTATGTTGTACAAAACGAGCGATAGTGCATAGAAAACCAGAAGTGTCAATAAAAATCTATAAGAACGGGGTTTCGCGACGAAACAGCTGAATAAGGATAATCTAATCACCACCACCTTCAAGGGCCTTGACAATTCCAAAGGCAGCGCCTGCAGCCAAGCCACCGACCATTAGCGTACTAACCGCTCCCCAGACATAGCTGCCGGCTCCAGCACCAGCCCCTGTCACACGCGCTTTGACGGCTCCGAAGATAAGAAGAACAATACCCGTGACTAGACACGAGTAAATGAGAGCAACCCGGGCCTGGGGAATGAAGAAATAGGGCAGCAAGGGAATAAGGCCGCCGATGAGATATCCCATGCCAATGGTGAATGCGGACACATAGAGACGCAGAGTTGGGACTTCCTCTGTTACCGGCGGGAATATACGTCAGTAATCATGACCCGATTTTGTTAGATGGGTAAAACTTTTGACACGTACCCAAACCTTGGCCAAACCTAAGAAGAAACGCTGTGAGACCCACGTCCTTACTCCATTTCAGTCCTGGGTTCTCGGTATCACTCGCACTGGAAGATGGGAGGGAGCCATCACCATTCTCGTTCACTTCGACCTCACGCAGACACTGGGCAACGGCCCGGCATGCCTTGTCATCAACACCAACAGGGCCAAGAACTTCGGCGACTTCACGCTCCATTTCCCCGGCACAACTGCGTTTAACACGCAGGGCGGTTTGCTTTTGAAGGTATCGGTAGTGATCCCGCTCCGCTTGCGAGGCAAGAAAGCCGCCAATACCCATGGAGATGGCACCGGCGATGAGTTCAGCGATACCGCCGAGGACGACAAGCCTTGACTCTCCCAGTGAAGAGAGTCCAGCAGTAAGCGCAAAAGGCACGGTCAACCCATCCGAAAGACCAATAACACTACGTCAGGGGTTAGTAGCGGACCAGGGAGTGGGGACAAGATGGACATACACATCTCGGACAATGTCTGGGTCTATGAGTGTACGCTCTTCCTGCCTAAGTTCCTTGCAGCAAATTCCGTCTGCGCGGGTGTTGCGGGCACACTTTGCAAGGAGAGGAGTAGTGGCTCCTGGCTCTGCGTGGTCAATAGGCCAGACTGGAGGTTTTGAAGGTTTTGAGGCAGTCCCTGAGCGAGGAGGGAGGGGAACGATAGTAGAGACTGGGAATGCAGAGTTATCTAAGGCGGACATGGTGGTGGAGAGAAAGAAGGAGTAGAACTCATCCAAATATTCATATTATTCATCTTTTTAATATCCATCTCTCATTTAAGTATTCTCTTCAGCTTGGCATCACTCCTAGATCCAAACACAAGATCATCACGTGCATCCCATTTCTCAAATTCTGCCCAGCAATCTCTGGACAAATCATGTTGCGGACTGTGTATGTCTCCTCTCAATCCAAGCAGACACGAGCTGATCTCTCTCTAGAAAACCACGGAATGCTCGCTCAAAACGGGCCCTCGAGGCCCGCCAGCCAAAAGAGGTCGAGGACCCTCGAACATGTGTCTTTGTCAAGAGCACACATACTGGCGAACTTGCTACCCGTGCCATGAAGGAGCTCGTGCGTCCTCACTACCTATAGCTAATACCTGGTTCTGATCAAGATACTCAGATGGCTCTGAAGCGGCCGAACGCAATTGCATTCAACAAGAAAAACGAAATTCGTCCCTTTGACTCCTCTTCAAATTCACAGGCCTCACTTGAGTTCTGGTCCGCCAAAAACGACGCCTCCCTCTTCCTCATCGGGCACTCCACAAAAAAGAGACCAAACGGCCTCACCTTTGTCCGCATGTTCGACGGACGTGTGCTTGACATGATCGAAGTCGGCCTAGAAAAGTTTGTCAGCATGGCCGAGTTCAAGGCAAGTCAAGTCTCTTCCCTCCTGAAAATTGACTCTCATAACTCCTTGTACCCAGACACCGAAATCTACACCAGGCAACAAACCCCTCCTTCACTTCGCCTCCGACCTCTTTGAAACACACCCCCGTTTCACCCAACTAAAGTCCATGCTCATTTCCTTCTTCAATGGCGAGACAATCGAGTCTATATGTCTGCCTGGCATCGAACACGTTATCAGCATCACTCTCGGTCCCACTCCCTCAAACCTTACCACTGCCTCCACCAATCCCGACGCTGTCACCCCCGAAGATCCCGCCACCCTTCCGAAAGTCCACATTCGCGCCTACACCATCAAACTAAAAGCGTCTGGCACCCGCGTACCCAAAGTCGAACTCGTCCCAATGGGGCCCTCACTAGACCTCGTCCTCAGGCGGTACCAGGCTCCCGACCCAGAACTGCTCAAACAATCTCTCAAACGTCCCAAACTCAAGAAGCAGGATGTGGAGAAAGGTTTGGGTAAGAAGAGGAAGAACATGGAAGTCGATGAGATGGGCGATTTGAGAGGCCGTGTACATATTGCCAAGCAAGATCTTTCAAAGTTGCAGACGAGGAAGATGAAAGGCCTGAAACAAAGATTTGATGATGAAGACGCCGAGGAGGATGCAGCTCCCCAAGCGAAAAAGCAGCGGACTTCGTGACATTATTAGCGGTTTGTACTCTTTGTTGTTTGTTAATCTTATGCAGTTCTCTAGTCTATCCTGAACGATATCTTGAAACATAATGAACAACCTAGGAAAACGATCTATTGCAAACGACAGTCAAGAAAAGGAGTGGAAAATATGCGAACTCGACACAGATCCGGATGTATACAACCACGCTTCCCAGCACCACCAACGGCAGCCAAACTAACTCCAGTCTCCGCCTCAAAAATAAATACTCGAGTAAAAGAGGCAAACAAATCGAGAATTACATCCTCCTGTAACTGCGCTTGGGAACTACACAACGTGAGCTTTCTCGCAAGCCATAAGACTACTGAAAGACTCACCTTGCAAATAATCCTGCGGGACCACCTGGACCGTAACCGGGAAAGGGACAACTGTGCGCGGCTGAGCTACAATTGGGGTCTTCTTTCGCATCCTAAATCCAACCTTCCCGACCTTCCCGACCTTCCTAACCCTCCTAACCTTACTAACCTTCCCTCCCCTCCCTTCAAGCTCAGGAACACTGTCCTCGCTCCAAGCGCTCTTCAACCCGTTCTGAACCTCGGTCTCCGCATCCGCGAACCACTCTGAAGCACTGACAAGGCGCTCCTGCCCCTCCTCAAATGGACTATCAAAGTTATCGATGATGTCAAAGATGGGCTCGTACTCGTCCTCGGTGCTCAGCGGGCCAACGGAATTGCCACCGGAAAGGTGGGGGAGTTCAAAGTTATGTTGTTGCATGAAGTCCAAGAGCTCGGTTAGGTCCTCATTGGGTTTACAAATGGGGCGTACAGGCCTGGGAGGAACTTCATCCGACGATGGGCTTTGTACGACTGGGTATATGCGTTAGCCTTACCATTTACTACGACCACCAAGAACAACACTCACTGAGACTGGGAACAGGTCCAGCTGTCTTGTCCTCAGCTTCAATCACGGTGGGTTGAGCCAAGTCCGGGAGCTCGTAGTAGCGTTGCTTCATAAAACCACGAACATCAGTCGGGTCTTCGTTGCCACTGTGGAGGGGATGGAGGGGGTTGGGAGGAACAATATCTGAAGAGTTCCGCATGACTAAATGTACGTTTCAGCTTGATTCTCTCCCTAAGACGTATAGAACGATACTCACTGGCATTATGCTCAGCCGCTCCGACCCCAATAACGGGGAGCGAAGGCTGAGCTAGGCTTGGAAGCTCAAAGTCAACTTGGCGATCCACGGAGTCAAGAACGTCAGTCAGATCTTCATCACCATCACGAGAGGGATGTGCAGGCCTGGCAAGGGTGGCGTCCGAGGAAGGGCTTTGTACGACTACACAAGCCACCAATCACTCCACGGCCCTGGAACTGAAAAATGGCGGTGCTCACTGGTAGAAACGACGGCCTCAGCCGCCTCGCGTTCCGGACTACTGTCAACAACACCAGTCGCAGGGAGTTTGAAATTGCAATGACCCATGTTCCCGAGTACAACAGTCAAGTCATCCTTCGGGTCGTGAGCAGGGCGAAGGGCCTTGAGCACCTTAGTGTCAAGAGAGACGGCGAGGAGATGACGATCGGGGAGACCATGAAGGATGCAAGAAGTGTTCCTGGAGCCGGTGAGATGACTGGCGCGCCCTTCATTGACCACGGTTTCCTTGGACTCAATGGCAGCCCCAGAGGGAACCTTGACCCCAGAAACGTCGGCGACCTGCTCCTCGTCCTTGACCTCCTCGTACTCCTCAACAGAGGTAACAGAAGAAGCCATGGTCTCTCCTTCGCTAAAGAACTGGTCCTCCGAGGTGTTGGTCTCAACAGAGGCGACGGAACTGCTGCTCGTTCCAGCGGTGTCAGCTGCAGATGTACCACATCGTTCGATGGCCTCGACGAGCTTGGAAGGAAGGAAGGATTCTTGGACCGCATATGCATCTGCTCCTCTGTCAAAGGCTAGAATAATAGTGCATAAGTAATGACCTTGTCCCTCACTCAAGTATATTGAAAACCTACAGGGACAATGCGTAGTGCCAGCCTCCTCATTGCCTGATATATGAACAACGTTGACGACGGTTTGGGCTATCGTGGACCGATCCGACGTCAGCATACATAAACTGCGCGTCCGACGACCAGCAGTGGTAAGGGCATACCTTCAGCGACCTCGATGATAACGGAATCACACCCAGCTTCGAGGTCGGAGTTGGGAGAGATAGTATCCGTTCGGCGACGAGGCCAGGAGAAAGAGAGGACGTTCCAGAGGAACGCGAACACAGCAGAGAAGAATGATGCGAGTGAAGCAGACATGGCAATGGATGAAGATGAAGGGCATCTGTGAGCGTAGACAGACTTTTATGTTGGGGGAGGTGGCTGACATGGCTTGGGACAAGTTGCGGGCCTCTCAGTTGCAATTATTTCGGGCAAGACAGTCAGCCCAAAACCTATTCTTAACTCGGAAAAGCAGATATTTCTTTCGCAAACTATCTCCTTCCTGGACTATATTATCTACTCGTATTCACAGAAGTAACTTCAAAATCGAGAAGGTAATGGGAACACATTAGGCTCATGAGGTACTTAAATCATGTACCTAGAAGTTGAAGAAAGGGTTTTTAGAACTTGTATGGTCGAGCTGGACTGAGTTACTGCGCGTGCTACAACAGCGAAACCTCCGATCCTGGTCGGTTTCACAAGGATGTGCTTTATCAACATGAGGTAGCCCAGCCCGTAAAAAAGGTACAGGGAAGGAAAAAGTAGAAAATTTCTCTCTGTCGGGGAGTCGAACCCCGCTTTCGCGCGTGACAGGCGCGTGTACTAACCGATACACTAACAGAGAACTTGCTGTGGGCTGTGTAAAGGATTCTCTTAACCGTTGTATTAGATCATATGTACTTTGTCGCTCCCACGGGCAGGTGTTTGTTGGAATCTCGATCAAGTCTTTTGTGCTCCTAAAATAGGACTCTGGACCCCGAAATCAATTCATTGTTTTCTATGAAGAACACTGTTATAGGTCGTTCTTGCCTCACCCCACCAGCCCCATCTCGTCCTTGCATTCCATACTCCAAAATGAAGAGAGGTGGTCCTTGAAAGTCTAGTCAGAAACGTTCCCCAGGCTCAAGTAAAGCTTTTGGCCCGTTTCCATCACGCAGATTCACTCATCCTTTGCAGGTCCAGGCAGCGACAAACCAGCGCGCTCGAGACGCCTTCTTTCACCGCCGCAGGCTCAACCGATGCTACACACTCTTCAAATCGTCAGAATGAATCAAGATAAAAGATACCTTGAACGCTTACTAACCATGTGGGCGAGAGGCGACAATCCAACGAGAATCCACGCTACGCCCACACAACACCCATACAAATATGCAGTCATCTTGTGGGCCCCAGGATCACTCAGGATTGCCATTCAGACATGTCGTACCTGATGTCACCGTCGTCGTTTCGCTCCGAACGATTCAAGTATACGCAGGAGCTTGGAATGCTCAACATCCCCATGAGGCTTCTCCGCAATCGCCTCATTTACGATGTGGTGGTGGTCAAGAATAACACCGCTAGTTAGCGCAAGATCAGTACCTAACTTCCAACAACACCGAGTTGTTCCTTCTTTTTTTTTCTTTGGTCCCTGTCACTGTGGGTACCTGCTTCTATTTTCTCATGCGATTCTTCGAAAGGTAAACATCAACCCGATGATCAAATTCCAGGCCCCATGCAGTCGATGCACGGTGCTGTTCAGGCCAAGTCCTGCATGCAAAAATGTCAATCAGAAACTGTGCTCGCTCCCAGCAACCATTCCTCAATTTGGGCTTCCTTCGCTTGTGCAGGTGTTTCACACCTTGTTTCTTGGTCAACTGCGGCGCACGGGAAAAGGAGGAACGGAGGAATACGCCTCTCAAGGGGAGACCTTACAATGGAGCTATGCAGTCGTAAGGTCGTCCACAGGAATAGCATTTGGTTGCTTGTTGTCCCTCCCCTTAATACCTGTTTGGCTATCACGAAGGACGTTCCAATGACGGAATAGGTTCAACCCAAAGGATTGGCTCGAAACACCACTATCAGCCACTTTGCGGCCCTTCGATATGCGTGCCTATTGCCGGTTGAACCACTAAGCTGGCATTACGTCGCGCAGAATGAGAACCGTCGCTGCCAAGGCTTGCGCAGACATTTTCACCCCCACGACGTCGTCTGACCAGGCTATTCTCCCCCTTCATTACCGCAATCTCTTCAAGGGATCATCCTCACTTTGTTGTCCGTGGCTCGAGTCGTCTAGGAATCGCTTGGGGTCTGCTGGACGATTTGGTAGGTCCTGGCGCCTTGATGTAGCAACGTGGTTGTCCCCACAATGCTATCTAGGCTACTCTATTCTGTTGCGCTTCGACTTCATCCCAGAAATGAATGCGGTGTGATTGGCACCGGTTACTTCCGAGCATGCGGCGGGCAAGGTTTAATTGTGGTTACCTTCACAGGATTTGTGGGTCCCTCGGATGAGCACCCACAATTTCCATGTATGGGAAAATGTATGGATTGGTTTGATGGATTGGTTCCGACCCATGTTTACTTTGTATTGTCCTCACCGACGCTAAATAGCTCTGCGTATCCCATCTTCCCTGTCAACCAAGTCAACCTCAACATCCTCTCTCCCTTCTCCCGTCTAGTCTGACCATGGTTCTCCAGGCCAAGGATTTCAGCAGGCGCACAGACAGCGAGAACACTGTTCCCAGCAAGGGTGAGGCTCACTCCCCTCGCAGCTTTCGAACCAGTTTCCATGCTGCGGCCAGCCGCCGACGAGCCCGCAACAATGGTCCCAAAACGGCTAAATACACCATCGAGCAAGCCAAGAGGCGAAGCATGATCAAGTCGCCGACAAATATTATCCGCATGTCCTTCCCTATGAACCCCCGAAATCCATCGCCAGTGGCTGATGTCGAGATGAAGGATGCTTCGCCACCCAATCAACCCTCTACCATTCCTATAACATTTCCTCTGTTCCTTGGACGGCCCGAGTATGTCGAGGTGCCCAGGGCTTCCATAGAAGCCGTTGATCCTGAGCTTGCCAAGACCGACATCAACTATATTCGGGATACTCTAATGGCTGGTACCATGGGTCCAAGGTAAGCTGACTCACCTTTGTTCATGTGCGGCAGTTGGCCTTACCTGCTCCTACTCAGTATGTACCAGGTCTTGCGAAAGTACACCGCCAAAGACAAGGATCTCTTATCGAGGGGCACCTTACCCCGAGAAATATCTATTATCGTTGAAGATATGGCATCAGTGCTGCCCACCCACATGATGGCGATCCATGGTCCTCCTCCCAAAAACGCCACGGACAGCAAAACAAAAGTCACACTTTTCCCCGTCCACAGTCTCATCCTTGCCGCCCACTGCGCAAAGCTTCCCCCTTTCCCCCCCTCAAACATCGAAACCTCATCCGAAGCCAATTCACCATCCCGAGAAGCCGAACTTCCTGTTCGTCCTCTCTTCCTCCATTCACCCAAGACCTTCCCTATTCTTCTAGAATACCTCTATCTCAAACGCACCGACGTCCTCCTACGACATCTAATACCAACCATGCTTCCAGCTACTCCCATGGACAAGCCAGAGCAGCAGGAATCTTTTGCCAGGGTGCTAGGAACCAAGTTCAGCGTCCAAGGCTTGATTCAACACATGACCATTGTGCATGGAATGTGGCAGAACGCATGTGCCTTGGGAGTTTATGACGACGAGCTCTGGAACGTAATGGATCTCGCTTGGAAGGTTCTGTTAATGAGCTTAGCGGTGTGCACTGGGAAGCCGGAGACGCTCGAGTCTATTAAAGCTGCTGCAACAGCGCTTGAGGCTGAGCACGAATCCGACAAGAGCTTGAAGGAAGTTCGGCAGGAACCCACACCACCATCAAGTTCGGGTCCTTCGGCATAATTAGATTTTTGACTTCTGTTTATGTCTAGGTGCTTTCGTCGTGCTTTCGTTCAGCTTTGTTCATATTCATTACTGGCTTATCTTTATTCTTCCGTTTTGGACACGCTTCCTATGTACATAGGAGAGCTAGGATACATGTATAGATTCTTGGAATGACTTAATACCCTACTGCTTTGTCGCGCTGCTCTAAAATTAAAAAGACCCTACTGGCAGTGAGAACCTGTTTGGGCAGTTCCTCCTGTAACAGTGCACGGGAAACCTTGCACAAGTTGTACGTACTACACAGCGGCACGATAGCATTGGCAACAGCATTGAATACATTTTTTGGGTAAACCGATAAGATGGGCAGCTGACAAACAGTTCTCGGGGTAGACTCGCTCGCCCCGGCGGTAAGTCCCTCGTCCGTTTTTCATTGTGGGTTCATCAACGCGGGAGGATTACTAAGAACTTCAGGATCTCTGATCCAGTTTTTTTCTTTTTTTGAGATTATCTTTGTTTTCGAGGGTTCCCCCCCGTGCTGCTGAAACCAAGTCTTCATGAATTTTTTCTTATTGAATTTCCAAGGGCCCGTTAAAGTACAGGCTGACATTGAATTCACTTGAAACAAAAGCACGCCGCTTCCCAGCAGGGATTGCTGTCACATAAGACGAACTTTGGGGACATTTACGTCCCACCAAGCGCCCTGAAGATTTTCCATCGAATACCGCAGTGTCATCCTGTCAGCTTCTCGTTCAACAATACCCTGCGTATCCGACTACATCCATTATTCCGACGGCGGCGCGTGGTTGCTGCTGCCGGCATCATATTTGTTTTCAATACATTCGACCATGGGGAACTAATGTCGGGACGTTGACGACCCGCTTCAGACACGACCTATTTTTACATCCTCCGATGATTAAGGGGTCTTGAAGAGTGTTACCTTGTTCGTAGGCCTTGGCAGTCGACCTAACGATCGTCACGAAGTGATGCTAAAGGGCTGCGGGATAGGAAAATTCATGCCGGATCCTCTGAAAGGTGGACGGCCTTTTTGATAGGTTAATAAATGGACAGTTGTGACATATTCTGTACGCAGAGGGAGGGAGGGGACAATGGACTGGGTAGGACGTAGGAAGGGAAACCCGAAGCGAAGGGAGGAACAGAAAACCTGGAGAGTGAGGTTGTTACCTTACGGCAAGTCCAAGTTATCATCTACAGTCTCTTATATTAACGTATTGTAACAAATTAACAGGATGTGGAGGCTAGTATGGTATCGGAAGCACAGATATTGCAGGCATGATATATACGGACCGAGGCGGGAAATAACTTCAGTATACCACTGGTGAGACACAATTGAAATCAGCGATGAACGGATACGATATCATAGCAAACAGCGATGTACGCAAGAAAAAATTGTATGGATGAGAGAGGGGAAAGCAGAGGACAGTCAGGCAACGTGATGCATGGATCGAATCAAGATATCGTGCATGGGGATGAAAGCATTGCCCTTTATGAGCATGCTACGAGCGTCAGAAACACGTAGGATATGACCCTATACGACCCTGCCATGACTTGCATACAGTTCATTGAAGGATCCGTGCTGACCATATTTTGGCAGCATGGCTACCGGAAGAGTGATGAGGAAGCGATATTATTGTCGGAACGGCAAGAGGCGGGAACGGAATTATGAAATTGGGCCCTCCACGATGACAACGTTGAACAAATTAAGCAGCCAAGCCAATTCTCCTGGAGGTTCCGAATTCCCGGAAGGGACTCAGCGCCATTGCTGAGCACTAGCAGCCTGCCGCTGACGGATTCGGCGAGCGTCGGAGGCGACACTCCATGCAGTGGATACAATCTCCACAATTCTGTTGTCCTTCAACCCCAGAGCAAGGATATTTTTCCAGATTCCATGAATGTACATGTGGTATCGTTCAAACTGCTGCTCAGGAAACCTGGCAAATATTTCCGCCATGGCTGCTGGTGCAGGGAACTCGGCGACTACAGCAGCCGGGAGGAGACGATATGGCAGTTTTTCAACGTCGGTTTCCAGTCCAAGTCCAAAGAGCAAAAGAAGGGGAAAAGAAGCGACATGTGGGATTACGATCGGGACCACTGAGAGGGATATCCTGACAGGTCCTTCCGATAGATGGGGTATCGTTACTGGTGTGTCGCCTGTGGCATCTGTTTCTGCAGGCACTTCGGAAGGATCATCCTCACTTGGCCATGTGAGGTTCGGCGCGAAGCCCTTCGCGTAGAGGCCGGAATCGACAGGAAGCATGAGTATTGGAGAATTTGGGGGTGCGTTGCTTTGTGAGACAGCCAGACAGTGCGTTGGGTAGAGATTTCCGTTCAGAGTAGTGAGGATCATCTCAAACCGCTCTTTAAGCGGGCCTTGAATGTAATTCGCTTTGACGACGTTGAAGTGACGGCAGAGAGCGCTAGAAAATGGTTAGTGAATACCAGGAATATAATTTACATCAATGCACGTACTCAAGCGGCTCCACATTTGGGCCGAGCCAACTAGGCATAACTAGAAAGAGAAGGTAAAGGAACTGAGGGTCGAGGCTCGGCGTGTTTGGAGTGACTTGGGGAACTACTAATAGGGCGAGTAAAGGAGGGGAATGTAGCAAGGAACGGAAGGGAAAAAAAGAGCGGACTATATATGCAACGGCGCGCTAATTGGACATTAGTTGTTGCAATGGCGAAGTGGAGCCGGCTGAAAGGGTCGATTGATATGTTTTCTCTCTGGCCACGAGGCGTCTTCGACAGTTTAATTCGTGATCGCCATCTGATACCGCATAAACGACCTCTTTCCCAGATTTTCGCTGCGGATCTAAGGTTTGCCGCTCTTATTTAGCGTTTGTAGAACCTTATCTACCACATTTCTACTCTTAAATTATCCCCCCTGTGCTATCCTACGATACGATCCTCTCTCCCAAATATCTGTGGCAGATTATCGGCGACCCGATTAAAGTCACGAGGTTGATGATGACTGATGCGCCCAGTGCTGCGACCTGCTGCGACCTATGGGCGTCCTCACTAATCTCCTCCGAAGGCAAACACAAGGTTTCTCTGCACTACACATACACCTGAACTCCAGATTCCGACGACATGGCACGACTTTCTCCGTTTTAACGGGATTCAGTGCGAAGTTTGATCCTGGCCTGATTTACCGTTGCAGTGTATGCAGTGTCTTCTGAGAACCGGAGATATCCTTCCTGCTATGTAGTTGCGCTTGACACACTACGCTCCCCCGACTTTCACTCCTAAGAACCTTCTCTGATACCCCTTGCTTTCTTTGTCGATCTCTGCCCGCATCGATAGGTGCTTCTCCGAGCCAACCAGTCGGGTTCTCGCTTGCGGGCTCTTCTGCTACTTGGGAACTATGCGTATTAAAAATGGCAGACATTACATTTAGTGCAAGTACAATGCTTCTTCAAGGGTCTGTTTTGGAACGTTTCGGCAGTGGGTCTGTCGGGCCGCTGTCATTTTATGTCAATCCTCAAGGAAACCAGTCTCATTGTGGACCTCGTTGCTTGAGGACACAGGTTTATCGGTCTCCGTCGTTTTCAGGAACACTGTTGCCGCGTACTACGTGTACAACTCCCGTTGCTTTTGAGACCCTCAATACGATGCACCAATTCAATTCCGGATGAGTAATGCCCCGAACCCTTTGCATTTCTAGGGGAGTTATCTAATGCTGTTTTTATGTGGATGTCTTTTTTATTTTATTTTATTTCTAAGTTTATTGCAATAACTAAGTTACTACAAACGGGCGCGCGCTAGCAGTCCCTTTTATGTGGATGTCGGCACACTACAACGTGGTAATACTTGGCTTTCAAGAGCACTACTTTTGTAGTGCTGTTTAAACGAACAATGAGAAACACTACAACACTACCGCCTAACTCCTTCAAGCGTAGAAACCCTCACGCTCATACTCTTCTGAACACTACCAAAGCCACACCGTGAGACAACGACGTACGTCCTACATGAGCTATACGTTTATTTTCGTAAGTCATTCATGATTCATCGGATGACCTACTGGATGACTCATCTCCGCTCAGTGGCGTCCAAGGCCTGTTCTCAAATGAACAGCGATGGATGCAATTTTCTCAAATTGGCACATCGAATCTCGCCATATTCGACGAGTTCTGTGATGGCTCTAGCAGTACCTGGGGCATTGCAAATACCCTGTACGGGTATATTGCCCATTGGGGACGGAAATCAGCATGGCATGACAAGAGAAACATCGTCCCACTCACCCAACATGTGTGACCGGTTGCAATGACCAAACCCTTGGCAACTGTACTGGCTTCTCCAATAATCGGACCACCCCCGGTGCTCACGACGGGCAAGAAACAAGCTTGACGCCTGTCGACCTTGGCTTGTCGCAGCTCCTGCGAAATGCTGGATACATGCCTCAGAATGCTGTCACATGCTGCCTCATCTACCTTGACATCGTCCACTGTATTCGGGAGCGGGGAATTGTCACCAGGCCCGCAAGCGTAGACTTCGTTGTTAGGCCGGGCGTAAATCTCGGGGGAAGCCTCGGTTATCCGACCGTTCGGTGCTGGCGGAAGCTTGATCTCGGTGAAGAGAACATAGGGCGAGATGGTCACACCACTTTGAGGCTGTAGTGTAATGCTATGTGCCCTTGTGGCAGTGATGGGTAAATAGGTTCGAGGGAGTAGTGTGGGTGACCAAGCGCCCGCAGCCAGGATGACATGAGAAGCCAGGATCGCTTTCGTCGTTCCCGTGGAATAATCTCGATATTCAACTCCAGTCACTTTACGGCCGAGTCCGTCCGCTGTACGCCCATCGATCCTTATTGACGTCGCTTGCCCAGCCACAAACTCCACACCGTTAGCCTTCGCGAGTTTGAGCATACTCGACGTAAATTCGTAGGGATGAACCTGAGCAGTATCACTCGCTACAGCCATGGGAGAGTATGAATCCGTCAAACTCTCTGAAATCCATGTAAGGTCGTCTGGTAACCCTATCTTTTTGCGCCTCGCGTTGACATCTTTGGTTACGCCACCGCCGCCAGTTAGGCCAAGAGTCTTCTCAAGACTCTTCTTTTTCAATCCCTCCCCCGTGGCTCCAGAACCTTTAACATCTTCGTCTATGGCTTCTCCCCGCCCTTCCCACGACCCGCAGTTAACATATCGCCATCCCCAGCGAGAAGTACCGTTGTGCTCCTCTGCAAGGGTAACATGTTCGCGGAAGGAGACTTGAACAAGCTCCTTCGGATAAGCCCACTTGGCAACGAGTCCGCCAGCTTTCCCTGAGGCACCCTGCGCAACCCCATGCTTTGAAGCTTCAAGGAGTGTGATATGAAAGCCTGGTCTACGAGAGAGGTAGTATGCTGTGGTACATCCGATGATACCACCGCCTATGATAACAATTCTGGATGTTTCTTGGGCAGACATAGGGATAATACCACAGACTGGGAATCTGTACGCAGCGGTGTGACGTTGTTCTGACGTTGCTTTGTTTTCCAAATGTCCACATGAGCCATGACAAACATATCTCCGGCCCGCCCGCTTTTCAGGGTCGCCGAAGATCATTGTCCGAGACAGGAAGTCCGGTGTCTTGAATCCAACCGGTCGTTGATGGGCGGGGAAACACAACTTTGTTGGACAGGCCATGCCCCTCAGGTTGACTCTGACCCTGAACTCAACTTTAACCATGCTTGCTCCGTCGTCTTTCACAGCCTTTATCAAGCAAGACTACATCCAGACTTGCTACGAATTTCTTTTGTTGTGTTAGGACCAAGCACCTCCGCTATCGTCCTTCACTAACAGACCACTCCGCCTCAGTCAAGAAAATGCCTATTTAGAATCTATGGTTACTCAGTGACTGTGTATACTCTAGGGTTGCCAGCTGCAAAATTTCAAGGCACAAATTCGTTGGCCAAGACGGTGGAAAGCCTCCAAGGCTTCAGGTGTACGTGCCTCCCTCCACTCAGAACTATGGCCCAGCATTCTTTGATGCACCTGCTTCCCATCGCAAATACCGCAAACTGGCAGTAAGCTCATACATGACGTGTTGTGAGGACGTATCCTAAACAACACGTAAACTCGGGGTCAGCTTCACACTAAGTATGCATCAAGTTTCCGTTGCGTTCCGAAGCATCAATAAGTCATTATTGTGAGCTTTGGTAGGCCTTGGCCCCCCATAGAACTTTTGGTTTGTATACACAACATTCATACCTTGCATAGAGTTATTTCATCAGATATACTAAGCAGTGAGCACACTACAAAATTGTTTTGTATACTGTGTACAACTTTGTTTCAAACAAATATATTTTGAACAACAGGCTGTGGGAGGACCCTGGAATATCCCTGTAATTGTTACATCCTGATCCGGACGCGATCTGGGTTTTCCCGGCCGTGAGGCCGGGGCGAAAAGTACGGCGCAGCTCCTCAACTGGATGGAAGGCCAGGTCCCTGTGACCCTCCAGCTCCATGAAGGCTGGGTCCGCTGTACCTATATGGGGTGACGTGGCCCAGCGGTAGCATTGCAGAGCGCTACCGGTTGTGCTGAGTTAAGCACGATGTTCGATTCCCGGTATAATTTACATCTTTTTTCCTCCTCATTGGGAGGCATTAGGGGCGCTTGATATCCGAATTTGAAAACTTGAGATCAGAAATGAGACAACGGTCTTAGGTGGTCTTCAACATTAGACCAACATTATCAGATCCTCGCGCTCGTGTCTTTACTTTCATTACTTGACACCGATGCTGACACTGACACCGACACCAGTGGGCAAGTCTCCAACCCCGATGAGCGAACTGGTGTCGGAGCAAAGTACAGTATCGACCTGCCTGGATAAGTATAACATGCCAAAAATTTGGCGATCGCTATCGCATCCGAATTCCAGTCCTATTTCCCCTCTCCGAAATCATGTTGGCAACATTCAGCTCGCAGTAGAGAAGTTGTCAAGGAGGGCACCGGCTGGGAGGTAGAATAAAGTATCCCAGAAGGTTCAGAACATGCCAAATCTTGGTTTAGAATTTTTTTGCGATTTTTTGCGATTTTTCCGACTTTGGAGGCCGGATCCACTAAAAACCGGACAGACTTTGGAAAACCGGCCGTAGGCCGGATCTTTTCCGGAAACAAAACCCAAAATCCGGGACGGACAGAAAAACACAAAATCCCAAAATTTGAGATGTAACATTTATAGGGATATTCCGGGGTCCTGCTGTAGGTGGGTGACTGTGATGTCATACCTCGTGATCTCTCTCACGTCGTCAGCCAACTCAAAGAGACATTTACTTAGGAACATACATACCAGCGTCTCGTCTCGTAAATTCCCGCATACCATTAGTACTTTCTGTGAGGAAAGCAAGTATATGGATGAATACCGTACGTCGGGTGCTCCATAACTTGCTGCACCTTGTCACTTTTGCAGGAGGAACAAGCCAGGTTTCCTTGAATACACAGCAACGTTATGTCCTTCGGTACCAGCGGTATCAGATGTTACTTCAACAAAAGCCATGGAATTCTAAAAATAAGACAGAGACTAGGGACTATATACCGGGGAAATTTCTCCAAATCGGATGGTGTAAATACCATTTTATTCGTCTAAATCATGAGGCATTGATCTCCTTTTGTTAGGGAACTGCTACATCCGACGTAGCATCAGTGCGAAATACACATAGCTTGCATTCGGCAGGACAGGGAATTTGAATGGACAAACCCCGCAGGGATCCTCAAAAATGCGACTGAAGGCTTCCTGACGAAGGAAGCATCGTGATCTTCTTTGGAGCCGACTTTTCCAAGTGAGGTTCATACACATCGCTCACCTACATTCTCAGAACTGTTCGCGCCCTCGGGCACATTCCAGTCCGTAATTTTTGCGATGCTCAAGCGATATTTTCGGCTGGGAATACCTCACCCAGACTTTCTTCCACTTCAAGTAAGCCACTTCTCATTGACTAAAAGCTTCTGAGAATAGTTTCTAACGTTTCGTGCCTGACAATGCTGATAATCGCCACGCCCGATACGTCGGAGAAGCTCTTCATGATTCGGTGGTCCTGCCATTGCCGATCTGTCTAAGTATCACACCAATACCCTACATAAATAGACCAATGCCACGACTCGGAGTACTCACTCCATTTCCTTCTGTAGACCAATCTCGGAGAGGACACTACTCAATGCACCAATGGCCACCATACATCAGGAGCGAAAGACGCCACACCCTCATTTACTATCTTTCTGTCGTACCTCGAGCCCCGACTTCAGTGTCACAAGATCCTTATCCACTGAAGCATTTTTAAACCTAGTGACTGTCCCGAGCCCATCGGAACAGCGATAATGCAAACAATCCACTTGTGGGGCAGTAATTCAAGGTCGTCAGGGGGATGATCCGTGGAGATTATAGAATGCAAGTTGGATATGTGGCTAGGATGCGGTTATAGTGTCGTTCCGGCATTTGAATCGAAGACAGAGGCGACACAAAGGGGAAGACAATGCAGCGCATAATATCCCCACTTGATTCTCTCTTGACTCCCGATGTGCAAATGCAGGTCTCCGCAGGTAAGGAGTTGGGGGATATGTACTGAGCATCAGAGGCTTCAGAAATGCGTATAATTTGAGTGCGGGCCAGTACGAGGTCTTCGTACGCTAATGTCTAGGCTACCTGAACAACGGAACGTATCTTCTGTTCCAAAAGTCCTTGTGAAAACGTATTCATATTGGGCCTACACCGAGTAAGGGCTATTTACACGATAGCTACTTATAAGTGAAACAAGCCACCTTTCTCGAGATCATCATCTCAGAAGGCCATACGTGCTCATTCCGAGCCACCTGGCCTATTGCCAACTATTATAGGAAAAACTACGAATCCTCCTGGAGCCTGAAGCACTGCCCACCCGGACCGACTACCCCAAAGGACCTTACCCCGTTATCAAGGTCCAGCGCTAAGCTCTCTCAGCCGAAAGCTAGCCTTGTCAACCAACGCTTCAGAGACGACTTTCCGGAGAATGAACCTTTGTTCGTCCTAAAACACTTAAAATCGCGCAGTTATGTCGAGTAATTTGAATATGAGGCGCATGCAACCGGCGGTTGCCTTCCGGATGAGGCCGTCAGAGGCTGCCAGTAGCATCATCTGACATCATGGAAATGGAAAGATCAAGTCTTTCATAGACAGCGATTATGTCGGCTAGGGGCTCGCGACCCTGGAAGCCTGATGACCTGAATAGATACATAGTGTGGTGAAGATAAGATACGAAAGCTTCAGAGCTTTTGCACGCTCTGATTTTCCATTTCCAGAAGCAAAATTAAATTCATCTACATACTTAAACTCAAACACCCTTTTTTTCGAGAGCACGATTCCTTGCGTTTAAATACTTTACCCACGTCCATCACAACGCCAGTCCCGTTCCGATAGTTAGTCAGGGTCAACCGTTAACGGATCACCTACTAACTGATACATGAAAACCCCAAAATCTCTTGGCACCTCTCGTCGCACTCATCATCTTGACTCGGAGCGTCCCAGGTTACAACTGCTTCCGATCCCAGGACCTCGAGCACATGCAACCATTATGATCAATGCACCGCCTTCCATCCATGACAGTCCATGACGTAGATCGACCGCAAACACCGAGGAATACGCAAAGGGAAAGAAGGGACTTCCTGGACTTCCCTGGACCTCCCCGATGTCCAAGAATGCCCATTCGTGTTCAAAACGAGGTCAGCTGGTGTACCCCACTGTGCTGATCGACACTGCCTTGTGGTCGTACTGTGACAGCTGTCGTCATCGCACATTCCCATCGAACTGACAGAACGTGGCGTTCTTGATCCCACACAGTGCCCCCGCAGTCCGGGATACGGAACGGTTGCCTATGTAGTCCGCTTCGTTAGAATGTGATAAATGTAATCAACTGCTTGAATGGATCATTGGGATCAACGAGATATACACATGCAAAGAAACGTGGCTGGGAATAAATCAAGAAAAGAAGAGAAGAATGCAGAGAGGTAAAATGGAAGATCACAAAATCGAGAAGGCAAGTACTAGATAACACATGTAAGAGGAAGTAATCAACGTCAAGGATATGATAACACAAGCAGAAGTTCACTAAGGAGAGCTGCGCAAGCGATATAGGTATGATATCCTAACCGATCGTATCGAATTCAAGTCCAACTGAGATCCAATATCAGTACAAAGTCCGCATCCCTTCAACTGGGGCCGCCTGTTTTGACTGTGGAGGTGGCGGTGGCGGCGCAAAGTCATCCACAGAATCAAAAGAGGACGTATCCGAATCTGGGTTGCTAACTGCATATGTACCAGTTGGATAATCCACGTTTGACAGTGGCAAGGACAAGAAGGGAGTATGGGTATCAAGAACAAACCCGTCCACATGTTCGTTCGAGCTCATGCTTAGATAGGGATCCGAATAGAATCCACGCCCATTAATGTACATACTCTGCTGGGAAGCGGGCAACTTGTCGGCCAACGTAGAGTATGCGAGCGTCGTGAAGAGCTGGGACGGGAACTCGTGGTTCGAGTTTGGGGATATCGATGGTGAGCGGCTGCGGAAGGCCTCGATGGCAGCGGTATCGAGGAAAGCGTCATTGGAGGGCTGCATGCCGAGCATCGAATAATCAAAAAAAGAAGACGAGCCATATCCTTGCCCTTGACCACTGGATATCATCATCGAGCCCATGTCCGCCGGCTTGGGTTTATCACAGCAGGAAGCCTCGTTCGACGGTTCGTGATGATCGCTGCTTTCCCTCTCACAGGAGCAATAGAAGGAAGTACACGTTGCACACTGACGGCGGCCTGCACCCAACTGCGCAAGGTTATCCCAACCAGCAAGTTGGCCATCCATACTCGGCATCATCATTGAATCTGGATTCGCTTGCACCTGACGTATCCACTCATCAATCGCCTCAGCTTGCTGTGGTTCCGGTATTGACAAGGCGGTATCGGGAGGGAGTGAGAGTATTGTGCAATCAAGGCATGCATTGCAATGGGCAGGATTCGAGCAAGTAGGGTAAGCAGTTGGAGACGGGGCAAAGGGAACGTTGTTATGGTGGAAGCATCCGGGGCAGCTGCATCCATCGCCGCAACCGCACGGGGAGGGAAAGGTAATAGAAGCATTCGAAACAATTGGATCGGTTGATATTGAGTTTGCCACTGCACGGTCGTAGATCTGGGGTTTGGAAGGTGCAGGGCCAGATGGAAATCGGCATCTGTCATCGGCGGTATGGGGGTGATGCAGGTGGTTGATATCATAGGCTCGTCCATACGGGCTGAAGAAGGCGCTCTCGTGATGACGATTAGGGTGTCCATGGGCAATACCCGAGGAGGGGTCGTGGTGGGGTGTAGGACGAGGAAGAACTGGGCGGAGCTCAGAGATACGGGCGAGGATGTGGGAAGATGAACGCGGGGCAGGAGCTTCACTTGGGCTATGCGCATCCAAGCTAACAGCCGTATCAACAGGGGTGACGGCAGGTGGTGTGTGAACCATTGAGTGAGGCGTAACAGCCGTGGTAGCAGACAGCGCAGAATCGGTCTTGCGCCGTGGTCTAGACACAGGCTTCCTCGGAGTCCAGCAGTTGCAAGCTCCGTTGTCTACACAACAACAGGTGTGAGCTACCCCTATGATAATATTAGCCACGGTAGGGACGGGGGGAGATTACCCAGCAGAAGCTGCATACCACCGTGAATGGACTGGTCGGAGGGGCGAGCTTCTGACTGTGCAACCGACGCCTCCAAGGCGAGCGCTTCAGGCAGGCCATTGGGGAACGCGGGGCTCTCTGGAGCCTTGCTGCCAGCTAGATAGCATAAAGGAGGAAAAGCAGCCTTATCAATGAGCTAACTGTAGAGGACTATGGATAGTGATGGGCACACCTTTCTTCGTGTTCGGATCGTTCTTGAGTTCGCAGATACATTTTACATGGACTTGTTTTGTTTTTCGTAGTTCTCGGCAGTGTTCGCACTGGGTGACGGGGCGACCCTTCTTCTTAATCTCAAAGAGCGGGCGATCAGTGTGTTTGCACGCAGAGGACCTGTGTCCCTTGATACAGGTCTCGCTGATACGTCGTCAACGATGGGGCCGCAGTTGAGGGATCCGGGTGAGCTTACCACGCGTATTTTTTGCTTTCGATGAAGACCTAGGGGGGGCTTTGTGAGAGAGAGACATGAAGAAGAGGATTGGGGGTACTGACCATTGTGAGTGACTATATGCGCTGGTATACACCAGCTAGAGGTGCTGGGGTAGTGTTATTGGGAAGAAAGAGAACAGCGGATGGGAGAGGTGTATTTAATCATCATCTAGAGCGTGGAGGACGACGGTTTGGTTTGTTGACGATCGTTGACAGGCCCGGTCATCCTTTATTCACGTCTGAGCACGGACCACCTTCTTACGTAAGCACTCTGGTTATAGCTGATCTGTGCGCAATTTTCGCCAGAGGATCGTGTTTGCTGTCCGACAAGCTCATCTGATAGAAATTACCTTTATGTGATATTTTCCTCGTGCCACACACGCTCCCTCGGCTGTGCTTTCCTTCCGCGAACTTATTCTACATGGGTATAGTGTCTACTGCTCTCCGTATGTCGAAACAAACTCTAGATGGAACTTCTCCAGTTTATTCACGTACTCCTCCACCCCTGGGCAGAGGCAGGTCAGCCGGTAATGCCATTCACCCTCTTTCTGCCCAAACCCGCTTCCCGGAACAACGCAAATTCCGGTTTTGTCCAAGAGCTGCAGCGCGTAGAAAGCATCGGGCTCTTTGCCTAGTTTCCTAGCAACCTCCTGCGCCTTGGGCGGCAGGCGAATTTGAGGGTACAAATACAATGCTCCTGGAGAATCAACGCACGAAACGCCTGGAAGTTGGTTCAGGCGCTCGGCCATGTGATGGGTGCGAGACGCGAGAGCCGCATGAATTGCATCTGTTTCCTGCTTCCAGAGGTCGTAGCTCGGCTCTCCGGGTTTGGGCGGGCGCACCATAGTATCCACGCCGATCTGCCCGGAAACCGGCGGACAAAGACCGACCGAGACCATTTTGTAAATGAGCGCAAGAACTTGCTCAGAAATGTTTGTGCACTCGAAATAGCCTCCGCGGCGCCCGCATTCACCAAAGACGCCCTTGGACGTCGAGTGGAAGGAAACGAGAGGTATAGGTGAGCGCATCTTACTGACAACCTTTTTGAAAGAGGTGAATGGATGTGTGGCGCGCCGGTGCAGATTGACCTGGTAGACCTCATCGGCAAGAAGAACGAGAGAATGTTCTTCACACAGCTTAACGAGGCGCTCTTGGGTGAGCTCGTCAAGGAGAGCGCCGGTGGGGTTGCCGGGATTAATTATGACAAGGGCCTTGGGAGTGATGCCCTTTGCAATAGCTTCCTGGACAGCGGATTCGATAGACTCGACTGACGTGGACCAGCCAGAGGACTCGTCGAGGTGATAGGGTATCGCTGCGCCGTTAAACTGGGCTAGAGTAGCAGTATAAAGGGGGTATTGGGGAATAGGAATGAGGACACCAGAGGTGGGGCCGGTGAGGAGCATGGATATGAGCAACGAGACGCCAGCAGAAGCACCGGCGGTAAGGAAGATATTGGCTGGGTCGGCGGGGTAACCATCGCGCTCTGGGATTAGAGAGGAGATAAGGATTAGAGCTGTGGATTGAAACTCGAGATGAAATAGATGATCGACATGCCTTCAATAAACTTGGCGACGTTCTTGCGAATGAAGGGCACGCCCTGGCTATGAGAATAAGCACCGATGGAACCAATCTCTTGTATAAGCTCCTTTGCGCGTGCAACGACGTCAGGAGGGAAGACGCCCGGGGCAAGGTCGGCCAGAGCAGGCCACTCTGTGAGAGCCGCAACCTGGGGTTATAAAATTGAGTTAGGTTTGTCATGGGACACACACATGTTGCGGTGGAAATGGACACATGCCTGCCGCACGAAGGTTATGGGTTTCTGGTCCAGGCCCTTTTGCTGAGGGTTCCCAATGTTGGAAGAGATGACCTTGTCAAAGGGCAAACCATGGTTGGGTTCCTTGAGCTTGTCACGGAGCTCCTCTGCCCTAATAGCGAGTTCGCCGCGGACGGCGTACTGGACCTTGAGGATGGCGGGATTGAGGTCGTCTGGGGTAAGGGGACGCATTCTGAGAGCGGTCGAGGCGAAGGAGCGAACAAAGGAGGAAGCGAAACGAGGACGAGTAAAGGACCTGGCTAGCACCATCCCGTGACTTGACATGGCCGTATTCCCCCAACTCTTCGCTGGTAGCTCAATTTATACCGTCTCTCGGCATTTTTAACGCCCTGAGCGATCTCTGCCATTGACCCATCACTCGAGCCATTGAGTTTTATTATCTCCTGCGTTTACGTGTGTTATTTCCCCGACCGGCCTCATACGATTCGTCCGGGCTTTCATAGTGCCTGGACAACCTGTCCTCTTCGTCGATCGTGGTGGTCGTGGGCCGTCGGACACCCGCCCTCGTGTCTGATCCGGTGCATTACGTAACACGATCACCCCCAGAGTGACACAGTGGCAAACAATGATATCCAGAATTAATTTTTTTCAGCACAGACAAGTGCATAGGCCAGGATCCATGCCAGACGCCTTTTTCGCCTCTGCAAAGTCCAGAAAACGAAAACGCACGGACTCATCCCACAAACAAAAACAGAATGGCCTGAATAAAAAATCCAGACCTGCGCCGAAGAAGGCAAAGGTCGACGAAGAACTCTCAGAACAATCCGACGAGGAATGGGGGGACATAGACGATATGGAGCTGCGTGCAGAGGAGCCAGATCCAGGCGCAAGTGGCGACGAGAATGAGGACGAAACTCCAGCAGAAAAGCGTCTCAGATTGGCTCAGCTCTATCTTGACAGCGTAAAGGACTCTCTTGGTATGTCCTTTCTCTCTCTCTCCTTATTAATATACAACCTCACCCACTACTGGACAGCGGATGGAGAATTCGACGCTGCAGAAATCGACAAAGAGCTCATATCTGCACGCCTAAAACAAGATGTCCTCGAACATTCAGGCAAAGTCCACCTCTTCGTCGCAGATTCTGTGCGTCTTCCTTCCATATCCCTACCCACCGTTCTCATCCATCTTCACAGTACAATCTCACTTCACCTCCAATCCTCCGCACACGCGGTCACCGCTTCTCCGTAACCTCGGCCGTCGCCACCGAATCTGGAAAATACCTCTTCACCTCTGGAAAAGAAGGGAACATCATTAAATGGGACCTCTCGTCTGGCAAAAAACTCGCAACATTCTATAAAAGACGTCCCCCAGTCTCGGACACACCCACACCCTCCAACTCGAAATCAAAAGGCAAAGCCAAGGCTGTCGATAATAATATCATCGTCCAAAATCATACGGACGAAGTCCTCGCACTCGCATTGAGTAGTGATGGCAAATACCTCGCCAGCGGAGGTCGAGACCGCCGGCTCATAATCTGGGACGCAGAAGCGGGACTATGGATCAAAACATTCCAAGGACCTATGAATCACAAAGACGTGATCTCAGTGCGTTACCTCCTTCGCCTATTTCGCGAAATCTCACCTACCCTATTCCATACACACCAGTCACTCTCGTTCCGAAAATCCACACACCAACTCTTCACCGCCTCCTTCGATCGCACACTCAAAGTCTACGACCTCACGCCCTCCGTCATGGGCTACGTTGAAACCCTCTTTGGCCACCAAGACCCCATTCTCTCTATCGATTCTCTTCGTAGTGACAACTGCGTCAGTGTAGGCGGCCGAGACAAAACGGCACGATATTGGAAAATCGTGGAAGAAACACAGCTCGTGTTCCGTGGTGGCGGTCGGAGTCGTGTACGCGAGATTCTGGAAGGTGGTTTACGCGCGGATGATGACACCGGTGATGGTGAGAATGAACAAGGGGAAGGCGAGAATAGTGTGAGTGCGAAGAATAAAGAACGGGAAGCAAAGAACTTCCTAGAAGGCAGTTTAGAGTGTGTTGCCATGATCGATGAAACGACGTTTTTGAGTGGTGGTGATAGTGGGTACGTCAATGCCTTCCATTCCGTTCCTCGCTTTATTAACTCGGCTTTCCGCGCCAGATCGATCTCCCTGTGGACAACACAGAAGAAAAAACCGATATTCACACAACCATTCGCGCATGGATTCAACGAGGTGCATTCTTCCACCGAAGGTCTGATACAAACACCACGATGGATCACTGCGCTTGCTGCATTGCGATATTCTGATCTTTTCGTGTCTGGTTGGTTTACATACCACATTCATTTTCTTCTCCCTTCTCTGACCTCATTTCTTTGATGGTATATCAGGTTCATGGGAAGGTCAAATCCGGCTATGGAAACTTGACGGCAAACTCAAGTCCTTCTCCCTCCTTGGGACTATACCCATCCCCGGAGTCGTTAATTCCCTACAAATCATATCCCCGCCCAAGTCGTTCTTCTCCCCCGCCGACAACACCTCCGATACCGACACCTCCAAGTCATGGCTACCATCATCGACGACAATAACAGGGAGTGCTCATCCAGCATTAGTGATTGTGGGTGTGGGGCAGGAACACAGGTTCGGGCGGTGGTTGAGCGTGAAAGAAGATGGAGCCGCGAATGCTGCATACGTTGTTGGGTTGTTACCTTCTTCATCGCGGACGTTGAGCTGATCAGTTCTTCGTTGTACTTTTGTGTGTTATTTACTAGGCCAAGTTGAAGGTGGTAATACGATGGAGATGGAGTTTTGTTTCTGGACTGAAGCATGTGCCAGGACGATCATGTCATGACCTGTTATCTCCCTTGAGCATTTGATTTACTTTCCTAATTAGATTCATGATCGATCAGGTTTTATACTGACAATATTCACTCTATAATACACAGAGCCTTGACCTAAGATGTCCGATTCGTAAGTCCACATATCCTCCTCAATCCTCCAAACTAATCACCAAACCTCAGAAACTCACCAAAGCAAGTCCTCCACCCACCCATCCCCTGAAAACCCCATCTCACCCACATAATATAGCTACTTCGAACTCCCACCCATCTACGCGCTCATAATTGGCATCAACGACTACACAAACTGCCCAAAGCTCAATAGCGCAGTCAAAGACGCCGACGACTTCCAACACTACCTCACCACCAGACTACACGTCCCCTCCAACCACATAATCAACCTCCGCGACAGCACAGCCACACGCTCAGCCATCATCAATGCTTTCGACGAGCTCAAAAATATCACCTCCGGTCAACCCAAAGATGAAGTCGCCATCGTCATATTCTTTGCAGGACATGGTGCCCGGGGCGAAAAGCCGAAAGACTGGGTGGATTGGGTAACTGTAGGGGACTTTTACGAGGCACTCTGTCCAGTGGATATGGGCGCTGCAGAAATTAGGGAGAGCGAGGTCGTGGATGAGGCGACTGGTGGGGTGAAAGTTCTCAAGGAGGAAGGAGAGGTACCTGCTATTCCGGATAGGACTATCGCGGCGCTTGTTAATAGGCTGTCGGAGACAAGGGGAAACAACATCGTGAGTTGTAACTTATCGCAAGCGGGTCCGTTTTGCTGAAATGGAGGCTTTTTGGAATAGACCCTTATCTTGGATTGTTGCCACTCCGCAGGCGCGACCCGCCACTCTAAGGAAGCACGCGAAGCTGAGAACGAGGGGTATGTCCCTCGATACGTCGCCACGCCTCCACCTCTTCCACCAAACTACGATCGCGACATCACCTGGGCACTATCTCGTGGCACCGGCATAGCAAAAGGCTTCTCGGGGAAGAACATGTCATCACATGTTTTGTTGGCTGCATGTGGAAAGGAACAGTTTGCCCATGAACATCCAAAGCAACCGAATGGGGTATTTACCTATGCATTGATGAAGGTGCTGAATGAGGCGAGCGTGGAGGATCTGACGTATACGAGTTTGATGCATCGGTTGAATATGCCGAAATGGTGAGCCGTTTTGAGTCCTCCATTTGGCTGCTTCTTCACGAATCTTGGGTTATGAAGGCAGAACGCGCATTGCGAGGGTGCAGAGGTCAATCGAAGGCTGTTCAACCACAGAATCGAGGGCGGCGATCCGAGTTTTATACTCGGTATGAAGCAAGGTGACAAGTTGACTATGGATGCTGGGATTGTGCAAGGTATCACGGTCGGTTGTACGGTCTCTGTGCACGAATCCAACCTCTTGCCCATCGCACAACAACCCAATCCTCCACTCGGCACTCTTGTTGTTTCAGCGGCAAACAATACCTCGTCTGTCCTCCAACTCCCTCCTGGTACCCACTCGCTCCCACTGCGTCGCATGTTCTACTGCAAAGTCATCGAACGGCCCTCCGAATCTCTCGTTATATCCTCCAACAACTTGACCTGGCTTGAATCAGTGTACACTCAAGAGTTTCGGACATCACATTCTATCACAATCATCCCCGATGCAAGCGCTGCAGATTTCGTTTTGACACTCGAAGAAGACACGGTTCACATCGACCACCATTTCCCACTCGCGGCCAAACACATCGGCACCCGTTCCCCATTCACAGTCCCATCACACGATGTGTGGAAGTTACACGAAATCGTCCGATGCGCGATCAACTTCCGGTTCCATCTTCTCCGAACCAACCCAGATCTTGACAACGATTCGTCAAAGGTCAAAGTGAAAATGGAGATGAAGGAACTCGAGATGTCGTATAACGCCGAGTATCAACTTGTTGCAAAGTCAGTGGGAAGAGATATATTTGAGAGGGACCCTGCGGTGGTGGTGGTGGAGAGGGAGAAGAGGTACGGAGTTACGGTGGATAATTTCACGGATTTGCCGCTGTACCCACATCTATTCTATTTTGATCCCTCCGAGCTGTCTATCAGTGAGTCCTTTTCTCATTTTGCCCTGCCATGCGATTGACTGACCCTCCTTGACCAGCACCCTGGTACCTCCCGCCAACGGGTGCAGGCACCTCAATCATATCACACAAAGTCGACGTTATACTTCAGCCCAAATCCGAATTTCCCATTGGGTACTATGGAGAAGGCGGTGTCGACCCTTGGGAGTTCATGCTTCGAGAGGGCGAAACGAAAGACGTCGGATTCTTCAAATTGTTCGTGACGACCGCACCTGTGAATTTGGGAAGTATTGCGCAAGAGTGTCCCTATTACGCTTCTGGGACTCGGGCAGGCCAGGTTTCGGCTCCTCCGAGTGGGGGGCCGTATGTGGAGGTTTGGGATACGGTCGTGAAGACCGTCCTGCAACTCGAGATCGGAACTACAATCTGAGTTGAGGACTACTGGGTACCCATGAGAGATATCTGAGGGGCTTGAAGAATACTATGTAGCTACATTTACGTCGAGGCAGCTCTAGTCATGGTCGTATTTCATAGTCGTTTCAAGGGTTGACAAGCCTCCTGATCGACTGGTTTCGGATTGACTCTTATCCATACCATGAGAGAAGCACTATAAATCAGTCGGACAGAAGCAGGAGGATCAAAGAGCTTCACATCTGCTTGAGATCCTCAAGCACAGGGGTATTGTTCTCTTCTCCAAATGATTTCCGCCAATGCCAGTGTATATATGCGCGACGTTAAGGAGCTCGCCAATTTGGTTCCAACTAGAGTTTGCGGCGGTCTCCGATACAAGTACAACGATCAAGAAAACACGCAAGGTAGATCCAGAACTCGTCGCCCCGAACTGGAACCTAGAACACAGTCCCATCGCTTTCAATCTCGATAGGAGGCCCACCCGTCTCTTGTCTCTTGAACTTCGCAATCTCTCTGCCCCCCTTCCAAGTAGCCGCTTCCAAGACTTGAGCGAGGCTTAATTGGGCTGGGGTAAGGCCAAGCTTTTCACGGATAAGGTTCGCAATCCTGTCCCTACGGACGACGAAAAACAAGATTAAAACCCATAGGGTCGGTACGTAAAATAGAGAGAGAACGTACAATTCGATGACAGTCATCGCACGCCATTCAACGATCGCAGGATGTGAGGGCGGTGCGATCGGCAAGCCGGAATCCGGGTTCGTAGGCAACGCGTTAGGCTTGAGTGTCAGCACTTCTAGATCTACAAGTAGACCACCTACATACAGCGTGAAGTCAGCGAAAAATAATGATCACGAACGAAACTGGATGGGAGATACCATTTCGATACTCGGGCAGCCCTGTCATATCCTCCAAGCCCTGCACATGCCATCCTAACACCTTTTGAAAAATCTCAACAAGACTATACGTCAACCATTGCGTCAGTTTGTGGAATGGAACAAGCATGTCAGAGTCTCCGCTGGCTGTTTGTGCGAGGACAGGGCATGGCCAAACGTCACCCAATGCGACACCACCGAGGAAGATTCGGGAAGGCCAGATTGGGTTCAGACCGTCGATTAGGGCAGTCCAGAGTGCCGAGAGGGGAATTGTGAGGGGTGATGTTGAGAGAGCTTGAGATTCTAGGAAGTCTAGAAAAAGGTTAGTGGGGCATAAATGAAAAGTAAATGTTCGCTTATGACATACCGGTAATGTTCCCCGGTCTGCCCTCTGCACCGAAGAAGTTAGGGCTTGCGGTGAGAGCCTGGCTGAGATTGAAGAGCAAGGACGCGCGTCCTTCGAGTCCGGTCATCGGGTTCGACTCGCTAACTTGCATTGCTGCAGCAGTACGTTCTGCCGTAACCTTAGCCAGACCCGCAGCTACCAGCGAAAGGGTTAACTCACATATCAGCACTCGGACCGTCAGGGAACCTCGAGACAACTCACCATCGACACGGAAAGGCTGCGCCTCATCACCGCTAAAGAATCCACTCTTGAACATATGCACGCTAGCGACACCTAGCCCTTCCGAACGACTGAAGACCCTGTCCGTACCCGGCTCAGTGTACTTCCATAGGTTACCGGCTCCTGCATCAAGTAAGACGGAGACGAGGAAGAGGTCGACTAGCCTCCGGGCTTTCTCCTTCTCATCCACTTGTTGGGAAGACCACTGAGTAAGGAGAGGCTCAACTCGGGGGAGGCCGGCATCGAGGTGGCGCCACCGGCCATGTGGTTGGATCTGTGTATAGATTGCAGTTTATGAGTATACGTGGACCGGATCTTGGGGAGAGGGAAGGCGTACATTTGCTGGATCGGAGTTGTAATCCCTCTGTCAGAATATCATTAGTCTTTACAAAAGCATGTCAAAGACTGGCAATGAAGGACCTTGATTATGCCCAGACAAAAGTCGGCAACATCGACCTCTTTCTCAGGATGATAGTCAAAGTACTGGAGTTTGCCTTGGGTGGCAAGGTTATGTACGAGGGAGCAGCGTTCGCGAATTGCAGGGAGTGTGCGTAGGTATGCTGCGGTGGTCTGGGGTGTGAGCTCGCCTAGTGGATTCATGAGGATGGGTTAAGGATAAGAGGTGGGCGTTATCTGACCCGTTTTGAGTACAGGGTCGGATCATCGATAGGGGCTAGTTGTGTCATATATGGGTAATGTGGTATCTTCTTTTGGAAACTCCACCCACGTGATTGTGCCGCTACGTCCACACAGGTCCACACCACAGGACGAGAGATCTGAGTTAGCGGCATTTTCGCTCTCGATGAACTCCATTATCTCTGCTTTACCTTTTTACTCGCCCTCGCTCACTCTAAGCTCTATTGGCAGCGTCCCGTCCTGTATCCGTCATGCATCGACACTTCCCAAACTGCGATCATATCATATTCGCCTCTTGAGTGGTAAATGAACTCGACAATACTTGAATCAACATTGACTGTTATTGTTGAACAATAGCGAAGTCTGGGAGGCGATCACTTCACTACAGCAGTCGTAGATGGTCTTTGCCTGCGCTATCTGTAAACTCCAACATGATAGAGTGGATACAACTTCAGAGCTTTCTGGCGTAGACGAAAAACAGGAATATCAAGGCCAAAACTGAATACACGGTTACAAGGTAAATAAGCATCGGTCCACTACTAGACAACCAATAGAAAAAAGCTACGGAATGACTCGAGAGAGGGAAGGAGGTACATAGAAGTCCAAACATTCAACCTGCGACCTAACGATGGTCTACTAGCCACATGTGTCGCCGTAATATCCCACAGGACCACCGTCTCAAACAGCATTCTCGTTTCCTTCCAGATAGGGATTATACTCGTCCGAAATCACTGGATATCTGCCGCTTTTTCCCCTAGTATTTACTGGAATGACGGCGCCACTCCGTATGGCCCCTATCGCGTTATTAGAACCCATCACGCGAGGTGTGGGACACAATCCCGGCCCCGAAACCGAAGGCGTAATCGAGGAAGTACTAGAGATGTCATAACTGACAGGAGGTGCGTAGGACACATGTGGCATTGGCGGTGAAGCATCGCCTGTAGACTTCTCTTTGGCGATTGTGGCGGAGGACGATGTAGGATGACCAGAAGTACGAGTCACCGGTCTATGGCGTAGGGCACTTCCTCCAACGTAAACCGTACCCGACGTGTGTGCTTGTGCCAGAACGAAGGGAGGAACGTTAACCATCCCAACCTTGACTGAGACTGTCGCTTCCCGTGCGTCCTTGTTCCTATCCAACAGCATGCACGTAACTCCACTCCCGTGTACAGCGAGGGCGACCATATTGTTAGGCCTGCCGGTGACCACAGCCTTGGTGGATACTCCTGTCTTGAGATCCACTAGAGTGACTGTGCGTAAGTACGGCGGCGTCCCGGGTGGGCTATTTCCTGGAGTGTCGGGTTCATCCCAAGTTGGGATGAGCTGGCGGGGGCCCCATTCGATTGACTTCATATAGTCGGGATCTTTGGATTGAAGGAAGGGAATGGGATCCTTGTCTCCATCGAATACGATCCATCCGTCTTTCTTCACATAAATGGTTCCAACCAACAATTCCAGCGTAGCGAGCAAAACGGCCGCAAAATACCAGACGAGAAGACCTCCAATGATGCCGTTGATGCTATGGACACTGACGAGGACGATGAAACCAAGGATGTAGAGGCCAAAAAGTAGCCACAACATGAATACCTTCAGGCTTTTCATATCTTCGTTGTGATACAACGCAGCGGCATCTCGTTGCAGCATGTGCGTGAGCTTGAGGGACCTGGGCCCAACGATGGAGAGAACGGGCTTGACGGTGTTCGTTGCCTCATTCCGGAATTTTACAGGAATGGCAGTAGCGAGGGGCTCGAGGCGTTCACGTCCCTCGCAGGGTGCGATCGGCTTTCCCCACCAACGATACTCCTCCACCCAAGGATCAGCGATCTTGCACACTGCAGCCAGAAGAACAGCGTTATAGAACCCCTGATTGAGCTCCAACAGCCACGCCAAGTCCGCCCACCCATCGATTCCCTCCAGATCCTCCAGCCGGGATCGCCTTGGCAGGAGCCCATTCAACGCCTTGCCCAACATGTTATGGTAAAGGTAGCCTTCCGCCTCGTCTCTCCGAATGGCTTCAACAACGAGGGAGTGGATTGCAGATTGCCAGGTGGCGGAACCGGCATTGGTAGAGTGTTGCATGATGTTGTAGAGATGCCACTTCTCCGCTTGGGCCGCTCGCGCCTGCATGCATCCACGGAATTCGGGACCGGATAAGACGACGATGGAGCTAGTTAGCTCACCCTGGGATCCCATCGACCTCGTCATTTGCAGCACCTTTGGTGTATACAAGATCTCTCCCATCGTGAATAGGCGTTTGCCCCAGAGGCACTCGATGCCGGTATGATCGCAACCAGGCTCATGGCAGAAGACGACGACTCTCTTTGCACTTCGAAATATGTCCGCCAGCAACCCAACCTCCAATTTCCTTTGCCTGTCAATCTCGGCCTTGTTAGTCTCTTCCGAGAGCCTGTCGTCTGCCAGACAGAACTCGTCCAACCAGATATACTCGACTCCATCCCCCGTACCCGGCACTGTCCTCCTCGCTTGAGCGTAACAATCCAGCACCATTTGCGAGATGAGCTTGCGGTTGTGAAGACTAAACTCCCGACCGGGTTTCTTCTTCTTCTCTGACTCCTCGTCCAGCTCCTTCCCAGCCTCCTTAAAAAGTTTCCGAGCGCTCTTCATCGGATAGCTGATGGCCGTATATCCACACCGCTGAATTGACCTTTGTAACTCCAGTTCTTCGGGTAGGAGAATCGACTCGTCATAGTACCCACCGCCGTACGGTACCTGACGCTGAGATGTGATTCTCTTCCCCTGGAAACGAACTTCGAGCAGCCACCTGGGTTTGTTGTCCGTGACGGCGTACTTTCCGCTTGACCTGTCCCGATCAACACTCTCTCCTGCTCCAGGGGACCCCAGCAGCATTGCATCCGGGACATGGAACCATTCAATAGTCCAAACTAGACCCTTGAGGAGACCTTTCAAGGACTCTTGGAGAAATTTGGGAAATAGAAAATATAGCGGCGCCAGAGGAATAGCCCAGATGATGCGAAGGATATTCATAGGAACGTGCCACGGGCTGTCGGGATCCCGTCCAAACCAGAGGGGACCCTTGACTCCCGGGTCCTCTTGGATCAGGCGTCGAGGGCAGCATTTCCTCCTAAGGATCTGGAAGCTCTCATACACTGACGTTCGAGACGGTGGTTTTGACATGAGCTGCTTTACAGGCAAGCTATTCAGTGATCCGCTTTGAGTAGCAAAAACCTGACAATGACTTACTTGGAATCTACAGAAACCAGGACGTTGGTCGCTTTTCTGTCCAACAGCTCATCTTCTTATAAGTGCTCCCTATAACCCCCGAGCCCCGAAAAGGCACCAGAATGCTCATGAATGTTTTGTTTCCATCACCCAATACACCCTGGTGTTTTTACAGGAGGCTAACTGACATACGATCTATGTTGTAGCTGGCTTTGCGTTTTTTTTAGTATCCACTGAATAGCTTCAACGTCTCCAGAGACAAAACAGCTAGCTGAAAAACTGAGGCCAGTCAGATTTATGTCATGTATCAGGAACCAACGGCGCTGGGAGACATCAGCTGAAACAAAAGTGCCAATTCGCCACTTGATACAAATGTGATATCGCCGCCTTCTTGCCCAGTCCCTATTCAATATAACAACACACACCTCAGCTGACTACTTAGAAGCACCCTCAGGCACACGTTCAAAACAGCCGATGGATATCAGTGAAACTTACCTGAATGACATTTTTGGGATTCTCCGGAGTTCCTTCACTAACCACGGAACAAACATCACGTCAACGATGAATACACTCTCACAAGAATAGAAACAGGCTACAGGTGGCGGAATACCCGTAGATACGTAGGAAATTGGCCCATGAAGTGGATTCAGGACCAGAAACGGAGCATTATCGCGGTCGACTCCGACTACGGGATTAATCCTGAATGCTCGGATATCACTGATATCATCGCTGCCAAACATAGCCTATGATATACGAAGAATGATCGATGATAGCGTAGGTAAGGGAGATACGAAATTTTCGAGAACGATGGTCCTCACTTGAATCTTACGATGCAGATGAAGAAAGGCTAGGAACCTGCTTGGAGAAATTATGCTGAAGCAGTAGCCCAGGCGTTAACACCCAGTCACTGACATAGTCAGCTATACCAAATTGGACATGTGCAAGATAGAGGGCAGAGGCAAAGCTTTCTAAATCCATTCCTGATGCAAAAATGGCTCCGAAGTCCTTTATCTGGGTTGTTATGTCGGTTTGGGGTCGCAACTTCTCCATCGACTTTTATCAATACGGCTGTCTCCTTCCCCCCTCCCAAGGTAAGCCATCATGACAGTGGCTCATTGATGCCAACTCGTACATTTTTCGAAGGTCAATTCACGCCGTTCCGTATAGATGACTGGCTTCACGGTGTGGGAGATTCCACAGCAACTTGGCAACTGGTGAGTATCTTATTCCCAAGCAGTAACACAAGGTGCTGCGTTCTATGAATAGAGTTCCAGCTTGTTCCAGTTCCAAGATAACGAAGATAAGAGGTTTCTGGCTACAGTCAACTCTGTCATCACCCATAGCACTTTGTCCCGTGTTCGGGCTATGGGATGCGACAGAGGATGGGTTATAAGAGAGGTCACGAGCACGAAAAAACCGACTTCGTCCCTGGGAGGAGCTATGGATTATGACAAGTATGGGTTATGACAGGGTTGACTGAAGACGGGGTTGACAACAGCTAAAATACCATCGGCTACATCAAGCCTGTGATGGAAACCAGTAGAGTTGTGCCTGAGCCAATCTGTAATTATTTTCAAAGGTCCAGAGTGGCAATAAGAGGCGAGTATCTGGGGCGCTGACACTGTGCTATGGAAAACAAATGTCGTTATTCCATTCCTAAACACCATTCACTCTCGCCCTGATCAGCCCCGACCCTTCTAACCCTTCTCTTCACCTCTCGCCTAATAATAAGTCTTTACGGCCTTGTGGCCTTCGTTGGGACACTTCATGGGTTGTTTTGACGCATCACACATGACTTGTTACGGAAGTTCCATGATACAAGTGTTTATTAACATGTCAGTATTGAGATCGGTATTTAGCACTCTTCTCTAGCTACTGCATCAATCATCTACCTCACACTGGGTCAGAGTTATAGTCCTTCTGGTGATGTATCGTCAACGTGCCAACGCAATCTTTGGGAAAACTGGGGGGGGTTTGTCTGGCGACTCTTAAGAGCGAAGTACCTTGAAGACTCCCAATCCATAATTAGCGACGTGATGGATCTCGTTCTCGGGGTCATACTCAAATTTATCGCAGTCCTCTTCGGGGAGGGGGCTGTGCACACATGAGGAACGTTCGTAAAATGAGGGAGTGTAATGCTGTAATACGTGAAGTGAGCCCAAACGTGCGCTTGTAAGATTGGGATAAGAGCAGTTGGATGAGAGGAGCAGCGAGGTTATCGGGTGTTTCAAGTGCGTGGATCGGTGGACCGACTGATGAGAGACGCCTTGACGTACACTCCCGTTTTGAGATCTACGAGGGTGATTGAGTACAAGCCTGGTGGCTCCCCAGGCTTGCTCTTTCATTGAGGATCTGGCGGACCCAAGCTGGGACTAGTTGGCCGCCACCCCATTCTGCCGATTTCGTATGATCCGGACCGCTAGATTGCAGGAAGGAAATGGGTTCCAGTCAGGAAAGAAGTGGTCCTCAAATGCGATCCATCCGTCCTTCCTCACGTAAATGGTCCCAAACGACAGCTCGCCAATTCCTGGAAGGATGTTCGGAAAGTACCAGGTGAGAAGGCCTGCGACTGTATGGCCAGAAAGAAGGATGCCGAAAGCGATAAAGAACAAGACGACCATTAACCCCATTACAAATAGCATCAGACCCCTCGTATCCTGGCTGTGATACAGCGCAGCGGGATCTCGTCGTAACATACACGAGAGCCTGATATACTTGGACCAATGATGGAGAGAACCGGTTCGACGGTGTTCATAGTCCTTCCGAGCACATCATCGATAGGGGCTACATAGTTGTGTGCCGCACCTGGTGCGAATTCTTGTGCAGCGTGACGAGTCACGGGCACCAGAACATCCAGCAGACAGTGACTATACCACCGACCATCACGGCGCGAGACCAGATTTGCGCTAGAACCATGCCGCTACAGCATACAGACTCGCAACATCCCATCCACCTTCCCTGAAGAGAGGCTAAGGGCGAGCGCACGGCAGCCTTCAGGGTGACCCGTGAGTGCTCCCCTTTCGCTTCACAACCCTGGATCTTGGCGAGCCCCCGGCCTCCAACGACCATTCCCACTCACACGTGCAGTCGTCTTCTAAGCATCTTCCCTTCGGATACCACCTTTGTATATTAACACGTTCAACCGTGTAGATTTGCATTTTCGCCATTACCTTACCTGCCACGCAAAGGCACTAGAGTTATATATGGGTAATGTGGTATCTTCTTTTGGGGACTCGACCCACATGATTCTGCCCATTTGTCCGTATCATAGGCTCATACCTCGACAACCAGACATCCGAGTTAACCTCTGATTTACTTGCCCCCACCCACTCTAAGTCCCATCGACTTTGTCCCGTTTCGTATCCGTCTTGCCTCGACACTCCCCAAATCACCATCATATTATATTTGTCTCTCCGGTGATAAATGGACCTCATTGACCGTCATTGTTGAACGACGATGAAATCTGGGAGGCGAATTCTCCATTACAACGGTTGTATATCATCCTCATCTGCATTACCTTTGAATTCAATGATGATAGAGTGGTTACAACTTCAGGGCCTTCCGGCGTAGAAGAAGATGAGAGCGTCAAGGACTGAAAACTGAATATACAATTACAAGATAAACAGGAAGCAGTCCGCTATTAGATAACCAGCAGAAGCAAAGTCGCCAAATGATCCAAGGGAGGGAAGGAGCCACATGGGAATCCAAACGTTCAACTTGCTATTTAACGCCGTACTGCCGCGCAGGACCACCCCCTCAAACTGCATTCTCGTTGCCTTCCTGATAGGGATTAAACTCGTCCGGATCCACTGGATGTCTGCAACTTTCACAGCGAGTATTCGCTGAAACAGCGGCACCACTTGGTATAGCCCCTAATGCGTTATTAGCATCCATCACGCGAGGTGTGGAACTCAATCCTGGCTCCGAGACCGAAGTCGAGGGAGTGCTAGAGATGCCATGGCTGACAGGAGGTGTATAGGATACAGGTGGCATTATTGGTGAAACGTCGCCTGCGGGTTTCTCCTTGACAACTGTAGCGGAGGACGATGCAACACAGCCAGAAGACCCGGTCACTTGTTTTTTGCCTAGGGCACCTCCCCCAACATAAACGGTACCCGAAGTGTGTGCTTGTGCTAACATGAAGGGAGGAACATTAACCATCCCGACCTTGACTGAGACTGTCGCCTCTAGTGCGTTCTTGTTCCTATCCAACAGCATGCATGTAACTCCGCTCCCGTGCACAGCGAGGGCAACCATGTTGTTGGGCCTGCCGGTAACCACAGCCTTGGTGGACACTCCTGTCTTGAGATCTACCAGAATGACTGTGCGTAGGTACGGTGGCCTCCCAGGTCGACTCTTTCCTCGAGAGTCTGGTTCATCCCAAGTTGGAATGAGTTGGCGGGCACCCCATTCTATCGATTTCGTGTAGTCGGGATCTCTTGATTGAAGGAAGGGAATGGGATCCTCGTCACCATCGAATACGATCCATCCGTCCTTCTTCACATAAATGGTCCCAACTAACAACTCCAGTGTAGCGAGAAAAACGGCTGCGAAATACCAGACAAGAAAACCTCCAATGAGGCCACCAGTGCTGAGGGTACTCATGAGGACGATGAAACCAATGATGTAGAGGCCAACAAGTAGCCACAAGGCGAACACCTTCAGGCTTCTCATATCTTCGTTGCGATACAATGCAGCGGCATCCCGTCGCAGCATGTATGTGAGCTTGATGGACTTGGGCGCAACGATGGAGAGAACGGGCTCGACGGTGTTCGTCGCCTCATTCCTGAATTTCACAGGAATGGCAGTGGCAAGGGGCTCAAGGCGTTCATGTCCCTCACAAGGCGCGATCGGCTTTCCCCACCAACGATACTCTTCCACCCAGGGATCAGCGATCTTGCACACTGCGGCCAGAAGAACAGCGTTATAGAACCCCTGATTGAGCTCCAACAGCCATGCTAAATCTGCCCACCCATCGATTCCTTCCAGATCCTCCGGCCGCGATCGCCTCGGCAAAAGTCCATTCAACGCCTTGCCTAACATGTTATGGTAATGGTAGCCCTCCGCCTCATCCCTCCGAACGGCCTCAACAACAAGGGAGTGGATTGCAGATTGCCAGGTGGCAGAGCCGGCGTTGGTAGAGTGTTGCATGATGTTGTAGAGGTGCCACTTCTCCGCTTGGGCCGCCCGTGCCTGCATGCATCCACGGAACTCGGGACCGGAAAAGACGGTGATGGAGCTAACGAGTTCCCCCTCTGGTCCCCTCGACCTCGTCATCTGCAGTACCTCGGGCGTATACAAGATCTCCCCCATCGTGAACAGGCGTTTGCCCCAGAGGCACTCGATGCCGGTATGATCACACCCAGGTTCATGGCAGAAGACGACGACTCTCTTTGCACTTCGAAATATGTCCGCCAGCAACCCAACCTCCAATTTCCTTTGCCTGTCAATCTCGGCCTTGTTAGTCTCTTCCGAGAGCCTGTCGTCTGCCAGACAGAACTCGTCCAACCAGATATACTCGACTCCATCCCCCGTACCCGGCATCGTCGTCCTCGCCTGAGCATAACAGTCCAGCACCATTTGCGAGATGCGCTTGCGGTTGCGAGGACTAAGCTCCCGACCAACTTCCTGCTCCGCCCCTGACTCCTCGACAAGCTCCTTCCCAGCCTCCTGAAAGAGTACTCGGGCGCTTTTCATCGGATAGCTGATGGCCGTATATCCATACCGCTGAATTGACTTTCGTAAAGCCAATCCTTCAGGCAGAAGAGCCGACTCGTCGTGTTGTCCACCATCGCATGGTACCTGACGCTGGGATGTGATTCTCTCCCCCCGGAAATGGACTTCGACCAGCCACCTGGGCTTGTTGCCCGTGACAGCGTACTTTCCACTCGATCTGTCCTGATTAAAGCTCCTTCCTGCTCCAGGGGGCTCCAGCAGTATTGCATCCGGGACATGGAACCATTCGATAGTCCAAACTAGACCCTTGAGGAGACCTTTCAAGGACTCTTTGAGGAATTTTGGAAATAGAAAATACAGTGGCGCAAGAGGAATGGCCCAGATGATTCGAAGGATATTCATAGGAACATGCCATGGGCTGTCGGGATCCCGTCCAAACCAGAGGGGGCCCTTGACTCCCGGGTCCTCTTGGATCAGGCGTCGAGGGCGACATTCTCTCATAAGGATCTGGAAGCTTTCATATACTGATGCCTGAGACAGTGGTTTCGACATGACCTGCTTTGCGGACAAGCTGTTCAGCGACCCGCTTTGAGTAGCGAGAATCTGACAACGACTTACTTGAGATTTTGGAACCAGGACGTTGTTTGCTTTTCTGTTCAACAGCTCATTCTCTTATAAATGCTCACTATGACACCAAGCCCCGCAAAGGCACCATAATGCTCATGAATGTTTCGTTCTCATGATCCCATGCATCCTGGTGTTGTACAGGTACGCTAACTGACGTGTGATCTGCGTTGCAGCCGGCTTTGCGTTTTTGTAATATGCACTGTATAGCCTCGATATCTCCACGGACAAAGTAGCTGCTTGAAAAAAGACAATACTAAATTTATGCCATGGATCAGAAACCCACAGAAACGGGAGACATCAGTTGAGTCAAAGCGTCAATTAATCACTTGATACAAACGGGCCATCACCACCTTTTTACTGAGTCCTTATTCGATATAACAGCACACGCTTCAGCTGACCATTTGGGATCCCCCTAGCTACACGTTCAAAATAGCCAATGAACATCAGTGAGATTACCTGAATGGTATTCTTGGATTATCCGGCTTTCCCTCTTTGACTGTGGAACAAAACTCTTTCCAGCAGCGAATACACCCTCACAAGAACGGTGGCAGGTTACAGATGGCAGAATAGTTTTTGGTCCACGAAAAACAAAGCTTGACTCATGAAGTGGGCTCTGGAACCAGACAGGAGATAATATCGCGATGGAGGCAGAACTTTCTAAATCCATCTCCAATGCAAATAGTAGCTCTGAAGTTCTCTATCTGGTTTATCATGTCGGATTTTGGCCGCAATTTCTCCGTCGGTTTTTACCATTATGACTGTTTCCTTGCCTCCTCCCCAGATAAGACATCCTGGCAGTGCCTCATTAATGTGAACTTGTACGCCTTTTGAGGATTAATCTACGGTGTCCCATATAGGCGGTTGGCTTCTCTGTGTGGGAGATTCTACGGTAACTTCGCAGCTGGTGAGTACATCATCCCGAGGTAGCGGTAATAGTATCATTATGCTCTTGGTCCAGGCGCTACCTTCCATAAATAAGGATCTAGTTCACTCCAGCTCCAAGGTAACGGTGGAACCCACCCGTAATTGTCTTCGAAGGCTCAGAATGGTAATAAGGGGTGGAACCAGATGATGAGTATCTAAGGCGCCAGATACACTGCTGTGAAAAATCAATGCCGTTATTCCATTCCCAAACATCATTCACTCCCACCTCGATCAGTCCCAACCCGTCTAACACTCCTCTTTACCTTTCGCCTAATCATAAGTCTTTATGGCCTTGTAGCTTTCATTGCGATACTTTGTGGGTTGTTTTGACGCATCACGCGTGATTTGTTACAGAAGTTCCATAATACAAGTATCTATTAACATATCAGTATTCATATATCCTATGAAACGGTATTTAGCGCTCTTCTCTTTACTAACTACTACATCAACTGTCCGCCCCACACCGGGTCAGAGTTATAGTCCTTCTGGTAATGTGTCGTCAACGTACCGACGCAGTCTTGGGAAAATTGGGGGAGGGGGGGGTGGGGCTTGGGGATTCTAAGAGCGAAGTATCTTCGGCAATGTGATGGACCTCGTTTTTCTCATAGTCAAATTTATCGCAGTTCTCCTCGGGTAGGGGGATTTGCGTACAGGAGGAACATCTGTAAAATGAGGGAGTGTAATGTTGTAATACGTGAAGTGAGCCCAAACGTGCGCTCGTAAGATTGGGATGAGAACAGTTGGATAAGGGAGAAGCTAGGTTATCGGGTGTTTCGAGTGCGTGGATCATCAATTCAAGCGTGCCGGTTTCAAACTGCATTCCCTCGGTATGGATTAAAGTCGCCCAAATCCGCTTGTTTTCCGCCACCTTTACTATGAAGACTCACTGGAACGGCAGCGCCACTTGGGATGCCTCTCATCAAGGCATTGGGATATGTCATGTGAGGTATGGAATTCGACACTGGGGAGACTGAAGGCGTAACAGGAGGCCCACTATGGGTAGACTTCTCGGCAAGTGAGGTAGAGGAAGATGGGGGGCTCGAGGATGGATTCATAGGCTTCGCGCATAAAGCGCCTCCCCCAACGTAAACCGTACCCGAGCTCTGCGCCTGCGCTAACACAAAGGGAGGAACGTTAACCATTCCAACCTTCACTGAAACTGTCGCCTCCCTTGCTTTCTTGTTCCTTTGTAACAGCATACACGTGATCCCACTCCCGTGCACAGCGAGGGCAACCATGTTATTAGGCCGATCGATGACAGACGCCTTGGCGTACACTCCCGTATTGAGATCTACGAGAGTGATTGGGTATATGCGTGGTGGTTCCCCTGGTGTACTCTTTCCTCGAGGGTCCGGTTGATCCCAAGTTGGGATTAGCTGGCGACTGCCCCATTCTGCCAACTTTGTATAATCCGGATCGCTAGATTGCAAGAAAGGAAATGGGTTCCCGCCGGGAAAGTGCTGGTCCTCGAATGCGATCCACCCGTCCTTCTTCACGTAAATGGTTCCGACTAACAGCTCAACAATTCCTAGGAAGACGTTCGAAAAATACCAGATGAGGAGGCCTGCAACAATATGGCCAGAAAGGAGGATGCCGAAAGCAATGAAGAAGAGGACGACGAAAAGGCCCACTACGAACAACATCAGACCCCTCATATCCTGGTTGTGATACAGCGCAGCGGAGTCTCTTCGTAGCATACGCGATAGCTTGATGGACTTGGGCCCAATAATGGAGAGAACCGGTTCGACGGTGTTCACGGTCTCGTTTCTGAATTTCACAGGAATGGCGGTGGCAAGGGGCTCAAGGCGTTCGTGTCCTTCGCGAGGCGCAATCGGCTTTCCCCACCATCGATACCCTTTGACCCAGGGATCAGCGACCTTGCACACCGCAGCCAAGAGTGCGGCGTTATAAAACCCCTGATTGAGTTCCAATAGCCACGCAAAATCCGCCCACCCATCAATGCCCTCCAGGTCTTCTAACTGGGATCTCCTGGGTAAGAGACCGTTCAACGCCTTTCCCAACATATTATGGAAATGGTAACCCTCCGCCTCGTCTCTCCGAACGGCCTCAACAACAAGGGAATGGATGGCGGATTGCCAAGCGATAGAGCCGGAGTTGGCAGAGTGTTGCATAATGTTGTAGAGATGCCACATCTTCGCCTGGGCTGCTCGTGCCTGCATGCGCCAGCGGAACTCGGGCCCAGGGAGGACAGTAATAGAAGCAACGAGCCTACCATTCGGTCCCATCGACCTCGTCATCTGCAGTACCTCGGGAGTGCACAAGATTTCGCCGATCGTGAATAGGCGCGTTCCCCAGGGACATTTGACGCCGGTGTGATCACAATTGGGTTCATGGCAGAAAACGACCACTCTCTTTGCGCTCCGAAATATGTCCGCTAACAGTCCGACCTCTAGACTTCTCTGCCTATAAATCTCCGCTTCGTGGGTTTCTTCCGAAAGGGTGGCATCCGCCAGACAAAACTCGTCCAACCAAATATACTCCACTCCATCCTCCGCGCCTGGCATTCTCGCCCTTGCTGCCGCGTAACAGTCTAGCACCGTCTGCGAAATACGCTTGCGGTTGAGCAGGCTAAACTCCTGCTCTGGTTTCCTCTTCTCTTGCGACTCCTTGTCAAGCTTCCCCTTCGCCTCGCCGAAAAGGACCTCAGCGCTCTTCATCGGATAGCTGATGGCGGTATATCCAGCCTTTTGGATTGATTCTCGTAAGGCCAAAGCCTCAGGCGGGAGAGTCGACTCGTCTGGGTGTCCACCATCATAAGGCACCTGACGCTGGGATGAGATTCTCTTCCCCTGAAAATGCACCTCGAGCAACCATCGAGGCTTATTACCCGTGACGGCATATTGTCCGCCCGAGTTGTCTTGATTCATGCCCTTCTCTGCTCCAGGCGGCTCCAGCAGGATTGCATCGGGGACATGGAGCCACTCGATACTCCAAACGATGCCTTTGAGAAGTTGTTTCAAGGACTGTTTGAGGTATTTGGGAAACATGAAGTATATTGGCGCAAGGAGGATGACTATGATGAGCCTGATGATGTTTAGAGGGATGTGCCAGGGGCTCTCGGGGTCTCGTCCGAACCAGAGCGGGCCTTTGACTCCCGGATCTTCTTGGATCAAGCGGCGGGGACGGCATTCGTTCGCGAGGACGTCGAGGCTTCTGGAGAGGGATGTTCTTGATAATGGTTTTGACATGACTTGTGTTGTGGATGAGCACACAGTGACTATGTTTGGAGGTGGAGGTTGGCTATGACTTACTTGGGGCGGGGGAGTATAGAATGTTTGGTTGTTGGATGGGATAAGTTATGACCTGTTCTCCGATGAATATTCCAGGCTACCCCTGAGCCCTAAGAGGGCGCCCAAATGCTCATAAGAGCTATAGCTCCATCATTTATACTTCTTGACGTTCGAGGAATGTAGAAAGGCAAACTGGCGTGCACTGACTACACCTTGCGCCTGGCCAGATCTGGTATGCCCTCGACGCCTCCCGGGACAAGATGACCACTTGTGACAGTGTCATCTGTTAATTTATGTCGAAAGTAATTGAGTTTCTGCCGCAATGGGAACATATTCGTCGTTGACAAGTGTCGACAAACTTAAACCTTGATTAGTGGCCCTGACCTAGTTCTGCTGTTGGACCATGTCTTCATGGCACGAGAGAACCGGTGGTACGGACTCTTGACGCGGGCCCTCGAGTATGACATGTCGGATCTGGACTGGGAGTTTAAAGGACAGTTCAGATAGCTCAGGCACGGCAAGACAATAAGGAGGATCGATAACAGGGCGATGGAGAAGATATGGAGGAGCCGTAAATATCTTCTTGGACAGCACTAAGTCGATGTTAACAGCGCGAGAACTGGCGCCAAGCTGTCAGCACGACATTGGGGACCTATAGGTTGCCTAAACTGGACGGTGCTTGAGTGGGATACCAGTGTGCAGGATCCTCTCGCTTCGGCATATCTACTTCCAGTGGATAGCGGATTGACCTTCTTTCGGACTGGGGACGCGGATATGAGTGGCACATGACAGTGAAGCGGGCTTGACTATTGGTGGGGGTTTACAGTGGGGTCTAGTGGGTTCTGATTGGCAGTGTATAAATAAAGGGGAACGTCGTCTTTGACCTCTGTCTGATTTCTGACCCCTAAGCCGCATTTCCATCAGTTGTTCAACGTAGTAGTAGCCACAATGCCTCACACCGGATCTTGTCTTTGTGGTCAGACCAAAATTGAGGTTAGCGAGGAGTCGGTCAAGGAGCAGGTACGGTGTGGCCTTTGGTCACTAGGCCGGCGCTAACGCAACACTTGGCACCAGGTGATCTGCCACTGCACGGATTGCAGACAAGTCAGCGGAAGTGCCTTTAGCTGCAACATCGTCGTCCCCCAGAAGGATGTCAAGGTCACTGGTCCGCTCAAAGAATATACTAATTCCGCGGAAAGTGGGAACCCAGGTGCGTTTCAGCGTCGGGAAATGTGACATGTAATTCCAAGCTCTTCTACTTTAGTTACTCGCTTCTTTTGCAGCAACTGTGGGAGCCCAATTACCCACAAAACGCCGTATTTTGGAGATAACCAAGTGGTGCAGACTGGACTGTTTTTGGGTTTGACCAATGTGCCTATCACAGCTGAAGGTGAGCGCCCGTGGTTAATTATGAGGGAGTATGTGTCTAAAGCGGGGATTAGTGTATGTGAAGGACCGATGGAGTGGGCTGGGTGCGATCACTGGTGCAGCCCAAGTGAATGCTATGCCTGAGAAACTGCGTGATGTAGCATAAACAGGAACACGATCACGTGATATGTTTAATTGGACGCGTCTTGAGAGATTTGACAGGCTGCTGAGTGGTTTTGCACGCGAGAACAATGTCGGAAACGACAGAAATTCTGTTCAACTCCCCCGCTCTCCACTCCCTCAAGCGAGACCAGCTCATAAAACTCTGCAAGATTCACTCCATCAAGGCAAACGGCAAGAACGTCGACCTCATCCAACGCCTCAAGCAGCACGCACTCACCCTTCCAAAGGACGACCCCCTGAGCATCGCAGCACGCAGTGAACCAGATGGTATCACCCAAAAGCCTCTCAGTGCCTCGTCGGACACATCCCAGGATGAATTAGATCTTCCCCGCCACCAGATGCAGCGCCCCAGTGAGCAGTGGGAGATCGTTATGGAGAGCATCCAAGAGGTCGAGGAGACTTCTTCCTCCCAGGGAACCCTTTCATCGCTTCGCACCGTCGGAACAGTCCACAGCTCTGGAGAATTCGGAACTTCCGGTTCAAAGAGTACGATTACTCTTTATTCATTCTTCTCCCCGACTTCTAAACCTTTTTTCCAGCGTCAACCGTAAGCTCATCCATCAGAGCACTCGCAACATCCCTCGGCCTCAAACGCACCCACAAATCCAACAACTCAACAGTCTCTTCTCAAGCCAGTGCCACCACCCAGCAACAACTCAACGACGAACTTACGCAACACTCCATCCCTTATTCTGCCCTACGACCAGCAACGCCCCCGATTAACGACAACTTCACTTTTGACCCTGCAACCGCACCACACACCCGCATGTCCTTTTCATCAAATGGTGAGCCTCTTCCAGGGTGCTCACTTCGCCCAGGCGAACCTGCACCACCGGACGCCCGACTCAGCTTGGGTCTCGGACTAGGTGCACCCACGACCCCAACGAAACAACAACCAACCACCACAATCCGTCTTGTCTCAAACAAACCCTCAACGGCGACGGCGACCACGAATTCATCCCAGCCAGATGCCTTCCGCACCCCAAAGCTAAAACCCTTCGAGACCACATTTGACTTGGTCATGAGTCCAAGCGCGAATGGAGAAACTACCGAAGGCCCTGCGTTCTGGGCTCCCGATGCCCGCCCAGGACTCTTCCAGAGTCTTTACCCAACCTTGACCGCTGATGACGCCCCACCTACTTTATCTCCTAGTCCGATCAAATCATCAGTTGATAAGGATAAGGACGGGAATGTTGCTAGAAGTGAAAGCACGACTAGAAGCACCTTGGCCGTCCCAGAACCAGCGCCAACAGCAACCACCCCAGCTGAACATGCTACCCCAGACCCTTTCATCTTCGGTTCTCCTCTCCCTCAACACTCCGTCTCCAACACCCAATTCCGCGCAGCCGCAACAAGCGTCCTCGAAGAAATGAACAAACGCCTCCGCCTCTCCGGCGTCGAAGGTCTTGACACAAGTATCATTAACAAACTCCAACCGGGGGCACACACCCAAGAACAACTCACAGCCGAAAACAACCAGCGTGAAATCAAACCACTTCCGAGATCGAGCAATACGGGAAGGGGAGAAATTACGCAAAAGTTTGATGAGGCGCATCGAGCCGAGTTTGCCAAGATGGAGGGGATCGATGGGGTTGTGAAGAGGAAGGGTGCTTCGGTTTCGTCTAACAACGGTAGTGGTTTCGATGTCCCACAACCACAACCTGTCGTGGGCAAGAAACGCAAGTCGAATGTGCTTGGGGATGCGAATGGTGCCCCGAGGAGGCCTACGACTGGACCTGGTGCTGTTGGCGTCGCTGTTGGTGGACGGACGAGCGGGACGACGAGAGTAATCAGTAATGGGCGGAGGGCGAAAGCCCTGCCTGGTGCTTTTGGCGATGACGATGACGATGAGGTCTCTCCCGTTGGGGAGGGTGGAGAGTTTGAAGGAATGGAGGAGAGAGGAGGGAAGAGGGCACGCATGGATCACGGCGCTGGAATTGATGCTGATGCCAACACTACTGCCGCGAATGGGAATGCGAAAGGAAAGCAAAAGGTAGATGAGGATGCTATGGATGTAGACAACCAGGATCACGAATCCGAAGAGGAGGAAGGGAAAGGAAATAAGAGAGACCGAGAACGAGAGGCTATTAAACGTAAGCTAGAGATGAGTAGAGCGAAGAGGAGGAGCTCTGCCGGAGGAGCTGTCGCTGCTGCCTCTACTACTAGGAGGGCCTCCAGGGTGAGCGGCGTACGTGGTCCAATTAGTGAGTCCACTCCTATACCCTATTTCTTTCTTCCTCTCGTCTCCTATCTTTTGTCTCAAGAGTACTGATGTTCGATTTTGTGATTTTTTAGCTCCTAAGCCTAAACCTGCGCGCTTCGGATTCCTGACTTCTGCCAAGAATCTGGTGGCCAGCGTCTGGAATCGAGGAAAAACCGCGCAACCTGCCCCTGCCACGAGTGGTGTCCACAAGCAAACCACTATCGCCGCCGCCACCGCCGCCTCCTCCCGCAACGAGTTAGAGGCAGCAAACGTCAAATCAAGCCCTTTGAAAAAGAAGGCTGGTACGCCTGGATTCATGCCCACCAAGTCCTCAGCTGCTGCGACTACTACTACTGCTTCATCAATGGCAAATGGATCGACAAATAGTCGTCTCTCTGTCGCGCAACCACAGACGTCTTCCACAGCGAGGTCGAGGTCGCCTGCCCCCTCATCATCCAGTAAACCAGGCACTGCTGCAAGCAGGGTGTCATCGATGAGGATGGATTCTGTAGGTGGCGGGTCCAAGGTCTCCCGTGTTAGCGCCGCTACTAGTTCCAGTTCTGGTGGTGGAGTGTCATCGATCGGGACAAGACTGTCTACTGCTTCGAATGGTGGTGTGGGGAGTATGGGTACGAGGACGCATTTGGGCGCGGGTTCGTTTACGACGGCTGGATCGAGGTTGTTGGCGCCTACTGCGAGTTCATTGGCCAAGACGAAGAAATTGGATACTGCCGCCACTTCTTCCTTGAATGCCTCTCCTGCTGTTGATGCCACCTCTCCACTGGGGCACCAGAAGAAACCCTCCTTGCTTGGGCCGATCACTAACAGCCCAAAGGTACAGGGGATACCAAGACGAAGAGCTGTCACGTCTCCTCTATCCTCCTCTGCGCGTCCCGGCTCCGCGATTCCATTATGGTCGCCCAAGTCTCCGCAGAACCAGAATACGATCCCAGGGAAGATATTCAGCAAACCTCTTGTCGTGAACGGCGTCTCTGGGATTCCAGTGCTGTTGCCAAAGAAGGGCGAAGCAGACGGGGATAAAGATGTCACCATGGCTGAGGCTGGTGTCGGGCCTGAAGCTGGGAAGCCTACGGTGGCGAGACAACGTACATTTACTCGTAAACCGCGTATCTCGAGATCCAAAGTCATCGCCCGACTCGCATCTCAACGCGCCGCCGCATCTTCCGCCTCTTCCTCTTCTTCAGGTATTTCCGGTCCCTCTTTCTCTGGTTCTGGTTTGGCACTCCCTGCAACACCTCTTGCGAGGCCTTCGGCTGCAAGACCAGGATTGAAGCCGAGTGGATTACATAAACGCACAAGGTCGAGTTTGGGTCCTCGTGCTGGCCGTGCGAGTTTTGCTGGTCCTGGGACGCCTGGGGCTGGCTTGGGCGGGGGAGCGAGGGGGGATAAGGAGAGGAGTGTGCTTGCGAGTGCGAAAAAGCGGGTGAGACAGAGTGAGTATGCGAGGAGGAGGAGTAAGGTTAGTGGGATTGGTGTTGGTGGGGATGATTGAAGCCCGAAGTCCAACGAACGGATTTCGTGGGCAGAACGAATGACTCTTTTCACAGAGTGGCTCTCGTTTCCTCATTGAGGTTAGGTGTCCCTGTTGTGATATCTTATGCGTTATGTATTGACACGGCAGACGGGATCTGCGCAGACTTTGTTTTCGAGGTCCCCCCTGTTTGTGATATTTTTAGTAAAATGCTGGTCGTTGTGTAGCATTTTTCTTCGTTCCGATTTTTCTGTCGCTCTCGTCCTGACTTGGAGAATTTTTGGTCTCGATTTTTTTGGTCTCTCGTTACCGTACCAAGCTTCGGATAAATGCTCTCTTGCGCCTGCGCTGTAAAATTTCGTTGATGTACAGTAGTAGAGTAGAAATATAATGACTGCGGTGGGAGGTGAGAGTTTGCCATGTGAGGGCGAAACAAGATCTTGGGGCTGCTGAAAATAGGCGGTGCAAGGGCAAAGGCTGTTATGACACATGAAGAACTCTCAGACGCGAAAAACTTCACAGGGCTAAATCGAGCTCCTCCAGAGTCTGTCTATTCTTACTACAGGGGGCAGGTAGCTGCCTATATATGAAAAACTTCTATCAGATTAGGTAACCAAAACATTTGAAGATAATTGAAGAATAATTAAAAACATATACGAGAGTGTCACGATTGCGCTACAGGTCATATAGCTATTTCTTTGCTACTCTGCCACTCTGTCTTGCTTCGCCTAAGAATAATCTTCGCACACTTCGCGTCCCAGACCTCCGGGGTCTGCTTCACAGTTACTTCGACCTCTTCCACGTCGCCCCGGTCCCTGGATACTAATTGCCTCCATTTTTGGGCAATCGTAAAGTTCTGTGGTTCCGGAAAGGTAAAAAGCTTCAAGAATAGAACATCTTCGTCGGCTTTGACCTTGCATTTGAATCTTAATGCCTTCCCGCCGCCCTTCGAGTGCTTGGCTGTCTTGCTGAGACCTATTTGAATCGTGCTCCCTGGTTGACCACTTGGTTTCAGGCATGGGTCCGGCCGGACTGTAGAGGTGCCCTGAACGGCGGGACAGGCAGCGGCGTAAAGTTCGGCTATTCAAATCATCCATCAGCTAGCTGGCGCACAAAGAACAGTTGATTACACTCACTGATTGACAGGCTGGCTGGATCGAAGCAGAACAAATATACGTACAGGTTTTGAGTGCTCCTGTTGCAAATCCTGATACCGTACGCATCTTTGTTACTATCCGACACAATGAACGGTTTATCAGAACCCAGGACGTTTGTCCCCACAAATGTCGTCGGGTGTTCCGGTGAATCAACCTTGTACAGCTCCATATCTACCTTATACAGTTGGGCGGGCGGGTGGAGGGCGAGGTAGTAGTGGAAGGAGGCTGCGTACTGAACCACTCTCTGAATGGTAGTGGTACGCGATTTCTCGATACTATCCGGTAAACGTTCGGCAGTTTCAACCCCGGTGACAAATGAAAAGCGATGGTCGATGTAAACCCTATCGCCATCGACTTCGGAGTACAGATCCGGCCCGGGGTCACCGGTAGTCCAGCGGCTAAACCGAACGTAAGCTTTACCCAGCAGAGGAAACAACCAATCTGGGTTATTTGAAGAGATGGAGAGTTCGGGGAATTTACGCGTCCGCGTGACCAACTTGCAGTACAAAGGTTTGTTGGAACTGAATTGCACGCCCTTCGGGACGCTAAATTTTGAGGTCAGGTTGCCTGCAGACTCGATACGACAGCGACAAAGATGATCGGAAGCAGTAAGCTGGTCCGAGGTATACAGATCGACCTCGTGGCCCACTCCGACACCATAGACCAATCCACATAAAAGAGAGAATTGCTGGGAATTCGGGGCTTGGTCTGGAAGGCACACCATGAACCTGGCTTCCCCGATGGTGTTGGAAGTGAACAACAATCGATCGGTCGGTCCAAAGCCATTTGGATTTTGGCTGATTATATGTGAGTCGTATTCATTGTGGATTTATTAGTGCACTCACTCCTGGTAGCGTGGCATCCCTCCGAGAAGCAATGTGTAGGTCAGGTAGCCAAGGTAGCCGTCCTCCTTCGCTTTCCTCAGAGCACACAGAAGATCATATGTGAACCGGCCGTTCGGGTGTCCCTTGCCTTCGTATGCCTTTTCTAAGTGTCCACATGCAGCGAGAAGGACGTGCGATTCAAAAAATTCATATGGATGACCATGTTGGAAGACAGTGCCCAAGATCTCGACATCGCAGTCGTCCGGAATTGTCCTTACAAACATGTCACTGCGGACCTGCGGATCTACGTCTCGAGTAGCGCCAGCCGAGTGACAGCAGTCTGCAATCACTGTCTGCATGGACAGGTAGTTCATGAGTTGTTCCACCCGCAGGTACGAGAAAGCAAATATCTTACGACATTATTCCCCACTAGTTTGGCTAGTCGGTTGACAAGTACTGCAATGGTGCGATCTGGGATGGGTGAGACTTTGGAATCCTCTCCAAAATCAGATGGAACGACTCCCTCGATGGTATCACTGTCGGTTAACCCATCTGGCCACGTTGGCGGTTTCTTGATAATTGTGCCGTGCCCAGCGTAGAAGATAATGATGGCGGTTTTATTCTTCTCCACCTTACTACGCTCCAGTTTATCTCCCAGTTGCAAGAACGCGTCAAGAATTCTCTCGCGTGTCGCAGTGCTATCCCTGAGGTTAATGAGGATTTCCTTTCTAACACCGAGTTCATTCTCCAGAAAAGATTGAAAGTCGTCTGCGTCCTTGACTGCATAACTGAGCCGTCTGAGTCCGGAGTCTGCAGCAGCGTATTCGTCGATGCCGATTGTAATACCATATATATCAGGAAGAGGAAGAGACCTTGAGGCCCACCAGTCGGTTGCCCTTCTTGAGGTTAAGATATATGTAAAAGACTCACTGCTTTGGTGCGACACTCAAAGTGGCACCTTTAGGGCTATGGTTTGATTCCAGTAGTTGAGTTCTATTACTAAGAAGAAGTCAATGGTCAGCCATTTCTCTGGAGGCGGGGTATATGGAAAGGACCCATTACTCCAGCGAATCTATTCTGGTGGTATCGTTTGGCCTTCTGTCCAGTTGCTGTGCTTTGCCACTATTGTCGAGCAGTGAAGCCCGAGTGTCTTCTTCAACTGATGCTGTTCCGACAGTTTCTTCACCGTCTAGCCGCACCTCCGCTTCTTGTTTGATGCAGAAGAAGCACCAAGCCGGTAGCGTCGATAAACTAGATGAAGAGCAATAACTTTAAGGAGAAAGCTAGAAACTGGGAGGTTTTGTGCTCACCAGCTGCCCATTGCAGAATAGCCTGTGAGCTGATGAAGTAGGATGAAATCTGGGCGGCGTTAATGACTCTATCATAAGCCTGGAATATAAAGGGATTTCACAAAAGACTTCAAGCACTGCCGCATGACCCGAACAGGTCTACAAGCCACCCTATCCCAATTTGAATAATAGGATGGAAGCACTGTGATGTGAGCAAACAACACTTAAAATACCTAAATGCCCATATTCTTACTGTCACCAAAGAATTCAGAGAACATGGAAGCCAACGGCGTCAGGAGACAAATTTATGGGGCTTATTTGCAAATCGAGACCAGAAGAATATGATCAACATTTCAGATTGAGATTGTTACTCATCGGAAGCGGCCATGAATCATGGTTTCGAAGCTGCTGCCAACCTGATATGGCAAGTTTAACGCCTTAATGGCTTACATTTTCGTCAGTGGCATTCCGCCTATTGTGAGCTTGATTCCCAATGGAGATTGACAACTCTTCTTTACATCGCACCCCCCCGGGATAAAATTTCAAGCTACTGGGCAACAGGCTAGTTGATCTGGGACGTTCGTCGTAAATTTTTACTATCACCTCCCAACAATCAGGCCCTTACTTATATTCTGACGTATGACGTTATGGCTTTTGCCATTAAATTACATTTCCTTGGACCTCGTTTCACCTGTCCCCCTCATACTTTGCCTGATATGGCACTCGCGACGGGTATTTGGGGCCCTTTATTTGATTTTTGGCTTTAAAAATCCAGTTTCCAAGTGAAGTTTAATGTTTAGTATCTGAAGGCATTCGAGGTTCATATCAGGAACTTGTGTCGCCAATCCTGTGCCCATAAGGCTTTGTTTGTGTATTCGCTGAGGCATCCTCTCATGACAATAGCACAAACCCCAGTTGACCAATTGGGAGCATTCTCAAACACAGGTTCAATAGGTTGACTCATCTCAGTGAAGTTTAGCCAGGTAATATCTTTGGATCTTCGTTTTCTCTGCACCTGGCGGAGGAGGTATACCCCAAGGATGAGTATGGTCACAAGGGAACGGGAACTTAATACCAAATTAGCGAATGACACCTTCTCGAGTAGACATCTTGCCTTCGGAGGTACTGTAAGATAGACATGCGAACCCGACCAATGCCGTCACATTGTCATAGTTCGTGTTTGAACGAGCTGTCAATGTTGTGAAGTCATCAAGCACGGTGGGGTCTTGGTGATAAGATGACATTGGAAAGACTGTAGATCATAGACGGGAGCCCGCGTATAGCTAATGAACACATTGGATTTGCGGGAGATCTCAAGTGTATAAGTATAGGCAGTCCAAATAGTGATCATTACCTAAGTGTCTCAGATCACATCAAGCTCCTGCATGATGTTTGTGGGCAACACATGGTGTCCTGCATGATTCAGCTCACACCGCCCGTTGTTCATCTACCGTAATCCCTTTGCATAAGCGTCAGCGAGATGCAGAGCCCGATTTGCAAATATATCTGTGTGTGACCTTGGGCCGTGATATTTGATGCCAATGGAAGGCTTAATTTTCACTTAAAATGATGTGAGCCTCGAGGAGTATGCTGATGGCTCCACTGTTGGACATGGCAGAGCACTAAACCAAGGGCGGACTTGTGTTGCTACTAGTATTGCCGGGTTTTAAAATCAGCGTTGTATCTTGTGACCCCATTTGGTTTAGTGCTCTGTCATGCCCAACAGTGGAGCCATTACATACTTACCATAAGCATACCTCGATTCAGCGAAAATTAAGCTTTTAAGTGGCTTGAGTGCTCGTTATTTGGCTCAACTCCTTGTTCAGATGGTCACATCAGTCAGTCCTTCCCAGCAGGGTGGACCAAAAAGAAAAGAAAAACTCGGCTCCAAATAAGTAAGGGTCTGGTATCGGGCAAGATAACTAGCTGCATCACCGACCTCGGCTATAGCTTCGGTCCCTCCATCAGGGACTTCGGCCTTGGGCGCATCAGGTCCCGCCCTACCGACCCGCCGTTTTGTGGAACATAAAGAGAATACACGCATAATGGCACATAATACCTAAAATTCACTGTGCCTCGGGGACGGTGGCTTTGAGAGCTCTTTTTTGAGGTTCGACCTTCATTCGGGCACCAAACATGCCCGTTTTTTTGAGCATAAAATGCATAGAATACCTGAGAATTGCATTCACGACATCGGGCCCATGGTTAGTCTTGATGCCCAGTCTTCGATGCCTGAGTGAGGGTTCACTGAATGAAAAAAAAGTCCTGTTTTTTCCTGAGGAGCTATAAAACCAGAGAACTCTGAAGCTAGCAACCTCAGTTCTACCCCACTTACGAGTTCTAGCATGCCCTCCACCTTTGACACTGTAGACATCCTCGACATCAGCAACTCCGACCCCCTGCCCTTCCCAGCAGGTTTCGGTCAATATCAGGTCTCTCCCCGCCTTAGTGTTGACTCTGTTGTGTACATCAATGCTGCCCTCGAATACTGGCCTGTTCCCAAGCCATCCGAGGGAAAGATTGCATACATTTTGGATCTACAGGAAAATCCTCCTAAAAGCATTAAGGATGGAACCAAACGTGCTGATGGATTTGTCAAGCAGGAGGTACATCTTGTTTCTTGTTCAATGAGCAGAATGATAAACATGTGCGGTTGTAGTGTCAGGATCCATGGACTGGATCAACTGGGAGTTTTAAGGACACGGTTTTGTTTTCATACTAGCACACTTTTTGTCTTATTCCCCCTTATTCTCAAATCACTTAGACTTTCCATATCATCAATTTAGTAGTATTTCTTTTCTGGCCCTTATTCAGCGCTCTGCATGGATACATTCTCACACTGCGTAGCGGCGTTCAAGCGCTGATGCATACTTCAATTATGTACAGGGCAGCGGGTGCTGGGGAGCCTCCGGAGGGAGGGGCACCAGCCGGTTCGACGGCTGTCGGATCTATCGCATCCTGCTCGGTTCCGACCTTTTCTTTTCGACTTTGGTCCATCCTCCTCCCAAACCTCCATCAGGATCGCGGTTGCGAGCTATGACAAGCAACGTAAATCAATTTCCGAACTGTGACCTACTGTGACACAGACCACGCAGATCCAATCAGAGCACGCACAAATCTGGTCCAGATCTGGTCACTGCACATGCAAATCTAGTTACAGCTCACGCAAATCTAGTGTCACAGCAATTATAAACAACGCTCTCATGACGCCGCTCGTGAAACCACTGTCCGCGTCGGCCAGTCTTGCTCAGCTCACACCCACCAGCTCAGCCCAGCAACTCGTGCCAACTGACATGGGCAGTCGCAGCTCCTTCCAAAATCACAGGTCCTGTACTCAACGCATCTCAGCTGGGCCAGTTTCGACTGGATGTCGCCTCTTATCGATGCTTACAAACTTGAACGTTTGAACTCCTGCGAACTTGATGCGTCACGCGTTGTCAGCCATACCTCCAGAAACTATGGTCAATAGGGTACAATGGTCTCCAAGTGAAGTTCCTGGTAGCGGCTCAGTTAAGCGATAGAAGACGGGGAAGATATTGGAGTTACAAAGGCGGAGATGATGGCAGCCTTTCAAGCTGCTGGTGGAGCACCATGAACCGACAACTGCATTGCACGGACTCTGTACCTGGCCTCCTACCGTTGACGGGTGCTCATACACAATAAGTATGTCTAGGAATCCCGTCTTACAAGAGAATAAACTAATCTAATCAATTTCAGAACGTAAATACACCAAAAACCCAACTGTCCGTAACACAAGTGAAAAAGAGACTATGAAGACCAAACGAAGGACGACAGGAATTAGAAGCTCTATCTATGCCTCAACTCTCGCACCTATCTCCAGCTTAACACAGCAGCAATCGATGCAGCAATCCCCCAACCCTGAAGGCCTGAAAACGTACACAACAAAATCCGACTCCTCATATACTGCCGCACTGGCGTCCTCCTCTGCCGCGCTGGGGCATCCTGCCGTGCATCTAACCACTTCAGCACAATGCCCCTTGCAACCCTCGCGAGTGGTTCCATTGTATTCGCTATCAGGAGCTTTATATCCCCTTTTTGCAATGGGTGCATGAACAGGCGTTTGGGAGTGTCGTGGCACACCCGCGTTTTGTGGGTCGAAAATTGCAAAGACTGGACACGAGAAGACTGCCACAAAAAACGGGGGGTGACGGTGAAGATGTTATGGATGTCCTGTGTAAGGCCGAAGCACACTAATGATTACTTCAGCTGACCTCTGTCGGGGCCCTGGGCCACGTCCCAGGATAATAACCGCTTTCGCGCTCAGCCCATCTCCACCCGGCACCTCCCTCACTACTCCATTTCCGCTTCCACCATTCGCCATATGATAACCATCCCTGCCACTCACACCGCTGATGTCTGTTCTACTCCTTTGTGCATCAGAGTTGCTCAACACCCTCCTGCGTTCTTCCTTCCTTGCTGGTTCGTCTTCATCGCTATTGCTGTCTCATGCATCTCTGGGGAGGAACACGTTCCCCTCATCCGCGTCTACGCTTACGTCAAGGCCGCTGCTATTTACCCTTCGCGGGCGAGTACGGGTGTCTAATAACCAGATGGTGGTATCATCATCCTCCGAAGTCTCCGTCAGGATCGCAGTTACGAGTTATAACAAGCAACGCAAGTCAATTTTCGAACTACAGCACATAAGTATCATATGATAGCTCACCAGTGTGAAGGGCGCCGATTGCGTCACAGCCCACGCAAATCCTGTCACAGCAATCATAAACGACGCTCCCGTGATGGTACCTGTGAAACTACCCGGCCACCTCCATGAACCTTCATAAACTTTTGAACAAGACAGGAAGAACCCACAATTTTACGAACATCCAACCTACAAAAACAAGTGGCTCAAAGCTCGCAAATTCGCCAAATGTATCCTCATCCACAGGGGCACCTCCATGCACCCTTTCAGCCTCCTCCACTATACATCCCTCGCATCATAACCCCGAAGTGCGGATGCGGCTTTTATGGCTCATTCCCTGCTGTCGAAGCAGACTCGGCCACACGGCGTCTCTGGGATTCCAGTGTTGCCGACAAAGAAGGGCGAAGTAGATGTGCACAAGGATATTACCACGGCTGAAACATATTACCATGGCTGAAGCTGCTGTCAAATCTGGAGTTGGGAAGCCCGCAGTAATAAGACAACGTACGTTCGCCCGTGAACCGCGTATCTCAAGATCCAAAGTCATCGCCCGACTCGCATCTCAACATGCTGCTGCATCTTCTGCATCTTCCCCTTCTTCAGGCATCTCCGGTTCCTCTTCCTTTGGTTTTGGTTTCGTACTTCTAGCAAGACCCTTGTGTGTGACCTTCGACCGCAAGAACAGGATTGAAGCCGAATGGACTACATAAACGTACAAGGTCGAGTCTGGGTGCTCGACCTGGTCGCGCGAGTTTTGCTGACCCTGGGACGTTTGTGGCTGGTTTGGGCGGGGGGATAGGGAGAGGAGCGCATTCGCGAGTGCGAAGAAGCGCGTGAAGCAGAGTGAGTATGCGAGGAGGAGTCGGGTTAGTGGGATTGGTGTTGGCGGAGATGATTGAATTGCGAGATCCAATGAACGGATTTCGTGGGCAGAGCGAATGTTTTTCTTACAGTGGCTCTCGTTTCCTCATCGAGGCCAGGTCTCTCTGCTGTGATGTTTTATGCATTATGTATATCGACATGGTGGACTGGATCCGCGCAGGCTTTGTTTTTGAGGTCTCGTTTTTTTTGGCATCCTTGTGTGTGATATTTTTGGTAAAATGCTGGTCGTTATATTCTGATTTTTCTGTCGTTCTCGTCCGGACTTGGATTTGACCTTCTTCGATCCCTTGTTACCGTACCGAGCTTTGAGTAAACGCTCTAGTGCGCCTGCACTGTAGAATGTCGTTGACCCACAGTAGTAGAGTAGGAACATCAGAACGGAATCCGCACGTCCGACTTGGTTTCACCGTGTGTCCTGTTAAGGAGTGTGTTGGTGGGAAATTGAATATTTAGGGGTTGACGATTTTTTGGCTACGAGGTTTGGCAGGGGGTAGGGAGTGCTAGGCAGTCAACGCTTCACTAGCACTGGTGGGCAGTTGGAAACTATGGTTGCAACACAGTAGCTCAGATAAATGCATCAACGAAGGTATACTAAGGTCGCCGAATACTCTATTTCAGAGGACTTCAAAGAGAAAGAAGCGTGAATACTATGAATACCAAGAGAAGAATACCAGAACCAGCAATCAAGAAAAACGTCAGTTTACGAAAGATAAGAAGCGTTTAGAACCAGAGGTTACGGCACGGAGCCGATACGGAGCCGAGAACCCTTGCCTCGATTTCGCGCAGTATAAAACGAGCGGCGACTCCTAAACGATTAAAAATCTCGGTACTACGTGAGACGAAAACTAGATTTATATTGAGATACCTAAACGAGTGAGAATCTAAGTAGATATAAGTAATTATGAAGATAAAACGGCTGGGTATAATAACTACTCACCTCAGTACTCCGTGGGACGGAAACTGAGGTGTACAATAGATATGCAAAGATTATGTAGTCTACCTAAGGAATGTGATGCCGCAAACATATGAAATGGACGAACAAGAAACTGAAGTGAATAGAAAACGTAATGAATCTGGGTCCATATTGTCCATGTTTACTACACTCCTAACTTCTCAATGTCGTAATCCCCGATTGACACGTCGGCTCCAGCGAGCGAAGCCTCCAGAATATCGAGAAGGCCTGGAGAATTGTTTTGTTTCTTGGAAGGTCTACCAACGTATACCGTGCCAGAGTCTTCCGCCTGAGCGAGCACGAAGGGCGGTAGGTTGACCATACCAACCTTCTCTGCAACCGTCGCCCTGACTTCCTCCTCGTCCCTATCAAGCAGCATACACGTTATCCCGCTCCCATGCACGGCGAGTATAACCATGTCGTTCGGTCGACTCGTCACGACAGCCTTTGCGAACACCCCAGTTCTGAGGTCAATAAGTGTGACTGGGTAAGGGCTTCCGGTTGAGCTCGAGCCCTTCGGGTGTGAGGGATCCCAGCGAGGAACCAGCTGCCGTGAGCCCCACTCAGAGGCGTCGTTAAAAGTGGGATCCTGGGATTGCAACCACTTATAGGCATCGCGACCTGGAGTGATATGATCTTCGACCACAACCCACGTGTCCTTCTCGACGAACATAGTTCCAACTAACAGTTCCAAGATAACAAAGACGACGCTTATCACCCAGATGAGGACACCGCCGCCTATGGGACTGAAGACCATGAACACGCATGCAATGACGAAGAGGATGAAATAAGTCCATAACATCCATCGCATCAGGCTCCTCATTTCGAGGTGGCGGTACAGGCCAGCAGAGTCGCGTTGGAGCCAATGCATCAGATTGACGGATTTGGGACCAATGATAGATAGAACGGGTTCCGCGGGTTGGTCATTGGATTGACGGAGCTTGACTGGGATGGCCGTAACAAGGGCCTCGAGTCGCTCAGATCCCTCCCTCGGTGCAATCGGCTTCCCCCACCATCGGTATTCTTCCACCTTTGGGTCCGCGAGTTCGCATACGGCCGCAAGGAGCGCCGCATTATAGTACCCCTGGTTAAGCTCCAGCAGCCACGCCAGGTCCGCCCAACCATTTTCACCCCGCAAATCGTCCAACTGGGACCTGCGCGGCAAAAGGCCGTTCAGCGCCTTTCCGAGGAAATTATGCTCATAAAAATCGCCCGCTTCGTCCCTACGGATGGCTTCGACAACGAGAGAGTGGATTGCGGATTGCCAGGTGACGGCGCCAGAGTTCGTCGCATACTGCATGATATTGTACAGGTGCCACTTTTTGGCTTCTTCAGCACGGGCCTGCATATCAGCGCGGAACCTCTGTCCAGAGACAACGGTGATGCGGCTCTCGAGCCTCTGGAAGCGGGAGTCCTTGGACCTCGTCATCTGGAGAACTTCAGGGGCGTGCAAGATTTCGCCCATGGTGAATAGCCGGCTACCCCACGGACAACCAATGTCGGTGTGGTCGCAATCTTCGACATGACAGAAAACGACGACTTGCTCCGCCCCTCGAAAGATATCGGCTAAATTTCCGAGTTCTATCTCCCTCTGTCGTTTGATCTCCTTCTCATCCTCAACCGTAGGTTCGGAGAGGCAGAACTCGTCCAACCAGATGTACTCGATGCCGTCCTCCGTCCCACGTATCGTCCTTCGAGCACGCGCGTACTCATGCAACAAGACCTGGGAGATCTTCTGGCGGTTTGGAAGACTGTACTTGCGCTTTCCACCTGGCTTGATCTCTGGTTGGTCGTCGATGGTCCCCCCCGCCTCGAAGAAGATATTTTCCGCGCTATCCATCGCATAACTAATCGCCGTATATCCGCATTCTCGCTCGTACTTCACTTGTGTCTGAGAAACGATCTTCGTGCCGCGGAATACGACCTCCAATAACCATTTCGGCCTGTTGCCAGTGACCGCGTATTCCCCGCTGGAGGCGACCCGAACCTGTCCTTGATGGGTCAATAATCCTGGAGATTCTAGGAGAATGGCATCCGGAGTCTTGGCCCATTCGATCCCCCACAAGATCCGCTTCATGAGGTTTTCTATGGACCGATCGGTGTGGGGGATGAAGATATAGATGGGGGCAAAGATTATAGCGAAGGATACACGAATAATATTTGCAGGGATATGCAGTGCGCTGTCCGGTTTGCGGCCAAACCAGAGAGGACCTTTGACTCCTGGGTCCTCTTTGATGAGACGTCGGGGTTTGACATGGGCTTTGAAGATGCGCCATGATTCGCTGATACCAGGCATAACGAGGATGGGTCTGGAATGAGAGAATCAATGTAAGCCTTCAGCCGTCGTATGACATAGTAAAGGAACATGGAACTCACTTACGGTGCTAGCTAAGGGGGAAGGACTGGAGCAACCGATGCCAGTGGCATGATGGCACCCAACCAAATTTTCTTATGTAGTCCGGCTCGTCGGGTTTAAACGCACACGAAAGCGCTCATATACGAAGCTCATAAGTCCCTGGCTGACAGAGCTGACACAGGTACCCTCTTGTCAAGTAGGCTTTGAGCCAGCGCGATACCTCCATGTCGTAACAGTTGATCTATAGAAGTCCCATACTTTCTGTGGAATTCCGTCCCGTAGAATACGCAGGATGCCACGACGAGGCTGTTGATAGTATGTCGTCCAACGCCAGACGTTGTGTTGAAGGGCGATTATACGATACAGTTCTTTGATCGACGGTACGACCTGGAGTCTAGCCTTTTGGGGGGGAATGTGAATGGAACTTCATCGGCTCCGGGGGCGCGTAGCGCACGACGTAGATGGGAACCAACTTAATTTAATGGTAAGGCATTGATACTAGGCAATACCAGGGACCAAGGACTTGTGCTAGTTGACGGCTCGACATTACTATGTTCCCTTCGTTTCCGTCATGTGAGTGTTCGAGACCGGTTGAAGAGCGAGCCAGAATTACCAGTAGCTTAATAGCGGGAAACGGTTCCAGGCAGGATTCAAAACATGTCAGACACGCTTATGAGAGGGACAGAAAAGAAACAGAGCTAATGACAGCATGTGAGTCTGAATCGAGTTTCCGAACAAGGTGAAAAAGCCTAAGGAATGAGCCCAAATTGTCGTCCATCAACATTTCGTTATATCTTATGTATAATTACGTACTTAAATCAGGTACGGTGGTAATGGAGCGAATCAACTTTTTTCGTTTTAGCGGGAAGAAGTCTGCTCACTTTTGTGCGTCTATCTCACGTAAGTTAAGCCCATCTCATTGTGGCCCAGAATCATTAATCGTTGGTCGCCTGGGCTATCTCACGGCTCGGAGGTAGACCAGCCGCAATTTTCGGGCTCGCTACTTCTATTTGACCACTACAAGTCGAAGGGTCGTGAGCTGACCGCGAGGATACATCTTTCGCCCCCTGCGTCCGATTGGTGTAGGTATTACAGTATCTTCGAGGTTGGCGCATGGGTTTTCTCCCCCTTGTAGGTGCTGACTCCGTGATGAGGGATGGTCACAAAAATGGAACCTGACTGTGCCATTGTGAAGGCGTTTCCGGATTTCCCGACACCACGAGAGAGATTGCAAGGGGGTACCTGGGATATATGCTATGCCCTCGAGCGTTTGGAGGAGATTGTTAGGAATAGTGAGTGGGGATGTCCTTTCGAGATTGGGGGAGAGAGGTGTGAAGGCCAATAACGGCCCGAGCGGAGAACATGGAAAGCATGCCGCGGCTTCATCACGCGTCGGGAAAGTTAGGTTTCTTTCAACATGGCTACTTCCACCTTACCTGGATACTCTTCTTGCGTCATGTCATACAATACATGTATCCGGAGTGCAACACGGTCCTCGTAGCACCGGAACCGACATCCGTACGCTGCAACCTTCCATGAAACTCCGTTGTGGGTAACGATCGCCCATCAGGTTGCCTTGTAATCTCAGCGGCACCATCACGAGAAAGGATGGGTGTGCAAAACAAAGGATCTCGCGTAACCGTTGTTGAGGTTCCGGAAATCCGGGTTTGTCGCGTTGGAATTGAGTTTTTTTCGAAGGTCATCGGTAACTTAGTGGCCTTACGTTCCCGTAAATGTACGTGCTCGAAAAAGTTAGGCTGAAGGTAAAGTGAGGGTGACGTGATGGGATATATCTTAGGACGATGAGAGCGACGGGTACTCATTGACGGGATCTGAATGAGGTCTAGACTTCGGGGTTTATGAGCCTCTGGAAGACATATTAAACTTGGGGAATGCGAATATATACAGGGACAAAGAAACGGAAATACATCTGATGCATCGTGTACGAGAGTCACACCAATCAAACTATGGGCGCTGCAAATCATCCATCTTTGTCTGGTCAGGGAGCACAGTAAGCTACTCACCTTTTGGGTCCGTCTTTTTAGCGCAGTCGTGAAAACCTCGTTTGCTGTCTGATGCGTAGGATGCACACCGGCCGCCAGGACGTTCTCTGTTTGCAGCACTTTGCTAAGCCACTGAAAATCAACATGCGTCCCGTCTCGATCCGGTAGGACGGCTTCCACGAATCCGACAGAAACACAACCTGTCCTCTGGCAAATTGCAGCAACCATATCCAAAATACTCGGGCGTCTTTTCGTGGTTTCTAGAGGCTCCATGGACGAGTATCGTGGCAGGGGAGTGTGAATCATCATTATTATTTCTGAAGCAACGGTGCCAAACAGAAGGGTGAATGAGGCGCGATACCCGTGAGCTTCCGAGAGGATGCAGCCGAGTTTAAGACCCATGTTGGCGAGTTGAAGGGACATGCGGAAGCTGCATTCGAGGACACGTCTGTACCCTTTGCGCAAGATCGGCATTGGGGCCGCAGCATCTTCGAGGTTAATGTAGGGTTTCTCGGGGTTGGAGGGGTATTTGTCGCTGGGCTGATGGGAAATGACGAGGAAGTGGGTGGTAGTCATGCCCTTGTGTAGCACGTACTTTCTCGCTCTCGCGACGTCACGGGGTTCTTTGTACACTGGGAATTTCCAGGCATAGTAACCCTCCATGATCTGGAGAGAAATCCCGAGGAGGATAAATGTGCCTTCCCGGAATTCGTGATGTCCGAAAGCCCACAGACCGATGATGCCTTGGATGGAGAGGACACAAAGGACAGCAAGGTGCTGCCAAGTAAATAATTTCGTGAAATGTGTCTCCTCCAGCTTGATTTCAGTGACGCCGCTTGGCTGCTCTTCGTTTGTCATGGTATACAAGGCGTGCATCCAGGGTGCTGTCACTGTACGGGTTGCACCGGAGTCAATATCAGTGAGCTTCAACCTTTGAACAAGGAGACGTTGCGGGTAATCGTCGTCTATTGGGTCTTCTTGCCAGCCTAAGGACATTGGCATAGGCAAGAACTTGCATGCTGGGCGCAGCATGTGTTTGATGCCCGTCGTGCGCTTGGGAATCATCGTCGCTACGACCTCGACATAGTTCGGAGAGACATAATTGAACTGGGAACGAATGTAGCCGAAGTTATCTGTGATGCCCATAGGATGAGAGTGAAGGCAGAAACAACAAGAATAAAAGCACTTCGGCCAAGGTGGTGGAGAGGTTCTAAGGCGTATAGATATCAAGAAGAGCCATGGGGTCGATTGTTCCTGGGGAGACGCCTCATGTACATAACATCCACCAAAGATCGCAGCCAAGAGTAGGAAAAATCCTGCTTAATTGTGATGGTCGACGGTGACAGGTTGGCAGTAAAAGTTTCGACATTTTTGGACAAGCTGAGTTTGGTTGTCACAGGCTACAGCAGGACCCTGGAATATCCCTATAGAGCCCACACGCAAATCCGGACAACTTTTAGCGTTTTCCGGCCGTCAGGCCGGACGAAAATCCGGACAATTTGGCCCATGGGGCAGGGGGATCCCGGATCCTGGGTCCTGACAGACCGTCTCCAGTGGTCGGAGGCAAGTTCCAGAACCGGACAAATAGTCAAGTGGTTAGGGTGTCCCACACCAAGCCACCCCATGACTTTGAGAGTTCGCGTTCGAACCTCCAGTGTAGAGGGTCATTAGGAGATGTTTTGATTCAATACTATAGGGTACTATCTGCGTCGTCGCAATTGAAATTATATTTGATTTTTTCCAACTTGTCTCAAACCTGCTCTTTCATGGTCTCATTCATTGAACTCGATGACGATTCCTCAAACACTACTGTATTTAACCCTCTCGATTGGATTGGGAAAGGCAAGAAGTACACGGACGAGCTTCCAATTCACATCAACAACACAAGCTACCGCATTCTTTGATATCAACTATTTCGCGCTACTCCCCTCTTATCACTTCTTAACTGTCATTAGCTCAACACCAAGTCAGGTCATGAGAAGCGGCCTTTCTGTGGACTCATTGACTTTCGAGCTTTTTCAGTCTTTGCGTCGTGGTATTACTCAAATCAGAATGGCTGTAGGGCAACTTTCAAAGAGGAACTCTCATCAGACCTAGATAGTTGTACTACTTGAAATACTTGTACTTCGCAACACTGATAACAACCCCTTCCTGCTTTTATATATTTTATTGGAATTTCTGGCGATTTTTTTGGACTTTTAGAGGCCGGATCCCCGAAACCGGACAAATCCCGAAATTTTGGACGGAGGCCAGATGAAATCCGGACAAAAATGGACCTCCGAGGACCGCCCACGTCCGGACAAAAACGTGAAAATTTGGGCAATTTTGGGATGCAGCCTCTGTGGGGGATATTCCGGGGTCCTGCTACAGCCCGTGACAGACTATGGATGATGAATCGATGATGTTGACAGGATGTTCGGGACCAAGGGCCTCCAAAAGCTTACGGATGCCAACGCCCCTAGACGCACGGTCTAGTGGCCCACAAGACGACCAATAGCGTTGAGCTACATACGCACGTCCACTCGTCGTATCTCCAACTGACTGCACCGGATTTTTCCAAGGCAAAAAAACTCGCGTAGCCAGACCCGCGACATACTCAACCGAGTGCACTTATGCATTCTCGGTGATGCAAGGGGTTTCAAGTCTTGCCGGAGGGGGATTCGGCCAGAGGATACGGCATGTCGAGCCGCACGTCGGGCGACGACTTTGACATTGTGATACAGCGTTTGCGCGTCAACGTATGTTGTCTCGTTAAAAAGCTCCCGACCTACACAAGCCTTTGTCGCCGTGGTACCCTTGCCTCCATCTTCTTCGACTTCCTTCGGGAATAAACTTAGGATACCAGAAACGCCATTCACGATAAGAGGCCCAGTGGATATCTTCCCGCGGCCGCGTTTTGATTCTGTGGAGACCTAGGCAACACCCAGGTCGCGCTGGGGGCGAGGAGGCATGATGCTCTTTGCCTTTGGGTTCCGTGTACTTTTGTGTTGTTGGCGGTCGCCCCGAGTATGGAGAATTTCTTCTTGCGCCCTGTTGCATGGGACAGCAGGAGCGTTAGAAGTGGCGGCGGCAGTGGTGGGAGTCAGTGTTGCTGGCCCGTACCTCACAACACTTTGGATTTGGGGCGTACTAGAGTGTAGTGATTGACAGATGCACCACGGTTATGCAAGCAGAAAAAGACAGAATAATAAATCATTGACATACGTCAAGCAAAGGAAATGCAGTCCATTAATGTTCGTTCCCACAACAGGACATTTGAACTTTCGTGAAGCTGACGTGTTATGCCCCCCGAACCTAGGGTCGAAAGAGTACAGTAATCTGCGGGCGAGGATCTTAGTTGCTACTGTGAAAGACGGGGAAGAGTATTTGAGGCTACAGGCGTGGAAGAAGAGTAATGGCAGCCTTTCCAGCTGCTATTGGAGTACCATGAGTAGACGACTGCATCGCGCGAACATACGGATGTCCTATCATTGATGGATGTTCATTCAAGAAGTATGTCAGAGTATGTCCAGTAATCTCATCTTTCAGGGGAACAAACTACTAATCGGATCAACCTTGGAACGAAAGAACATAAATACACCAATCGCCCAACTGTCCGTAACACAAGCGAAGATTCAACACTATACGATATTACAGACCATAAAAACAAAACGGAAGGTCGACAGGAATTCGAAGCTCTATCTATGCCTCAACTCTCGCGCCAATCTCCAACTCAATACAGCAGCAATCAACGCCGCAATCCCCCCAATCCTGAAAACGTACACAACAGAATTTGACCCCTCATATACTCCCGCACTGGCCTCCTCTGCCAACGCTGGGGCGTCCTGCCGTGCCTCTAACCACTTCAGCACGACACCTCTTGCAACCCTCGTGAGTGGTTCCGTTGTATTCGCTATCAGGAGCTTTACATCTGTCCCATTCGCAATGGGTGCATGAACGGGCGCCTGGGGGTGTCGTGGCACACCCGCGTTTTGTGGATCGAAAATGGCAAAAATCAGAGACGAGAAGCCTGTCACAAGGAACTGGGGGATGACGATGAAGATGTTATGGATGCCCTGTATAAGGTCGAAGCACATTAACGCCTGCCTCGGCTGACGGCTGTCGGGCCACGTACCAGGATAATACCTGCTTTCGCGCTCAACCCGCCCCCACTCGGTGCCTCCCTCACCACTCCATTTCCGCTTCCACCATTCACCATATGATAACCATCCCTACTACGAGCACCACTGATATCTGCTCTACTCACTTGTGCGTCAGAGTTGCCCAACACTTTCCTGCGTTCTTCCTTCCTTGCTGGTTCATCTTCATCATCGTTGTCGCTGTCTGATGCATCTCCGGGGAGGAACACGTTCCTCTCATCCGCGTCCGCGTCTACGTCAAGGTCGCTGCTATTGACCCTTCGTGGGCGAATACGGGTGTCTGATAATCGAATGGCGGTGTCATCATCCTCCGAAGCCTTCGTCAGGATCGCAGTTGCGAGCTAACAAGCAACACAAGTCAATTTCCGAACTACGACACATAAGCAATATGGCGGCTCACCAATGTAAAAGGCGCCCATTGTGTCACAGCCCACGCAAATCCAGTCACAGCAATCATAAACGAGGCTCCTGTGACGGTGCTTGTGAAACTACCCAGCCACCTCCATAAACCTTCATAAACTACTGAAACGAGACAGGAAGTACTCACAACGTTGTGAACATACAACCTGCAAAAATAAAATGGCTCAACGCCCACAAATTTGCCAAGTCTATCCTCATCCACACGGGGACCTTGACGAATCCTTTCAGCCTCCTCCACCATGCATCCCTCGCACCGTAACCGAAGCGCAAAGGCTGCTTTTGGGACCCAGTCCTTGCTGTCGAAGCGGACTCGGTCACGAACACGGGTAGGACAATGTTACCGAAGAGCGAGATGAGCGAAGACCAGAAGAGCGCCCGGGAACCTAGACGAGTGGCTTCGGCATCAAGGGCAGCTTGAGCTTCATCTGTGGAAGGTACTGGGGAGGCACGTTTGTAGAGGTCTCCAACGTAGATAGTTGTGTAAAAGAGGACTGGAAACCAGCCTAGCCACGCGCTAAGGAGGAATTATTACGGAGTTATGACGAGGAGGGGATAACTGACAAGAATTGGATGATGCACTGTATGGTGGACCGTCAGTTAAAGTGTGGCCAAAAGAATGAAAAACTCACAATCTGTCTGATGGCGCGAGGCAAGGTCAGGATGTTGGTCCAGATGTCCTTCAATTCTTGGGCAAACGATTTCTTGTTTGTTTTTCTGCGACCTCCATAAGAACGAAACTCTAACAGGTGTCAACGACCATACCCAGTGGCATCCCTATCCGGAAGCAGAATTTTCTCTTTTATTAACACTGCCATCATCAGATGAGTACCGAAGAGCAGGAGAGATGCAATGGCGGAAAGAACTTGGAGCTGTGTTTTGCCAAGGAATGGGAAGATCTTCGTTAGGTCGACATTTCCACTACGAGTGCCCATCAGTAAACCCACACTAGTGAACGCAGGGGAACATGCTTACACAAAGAAACCAACGATGGCGCCTATGGCCATCATCCGTGCAGCCCACGCGTTACCTTGGGATTGGGAAGATGATGGTAACGTATCGACGAGCAGAGCTCGGTCTACGGCCATTACTACAAAGCCAATTGATCAACGTGCCTTTGCGGAAACATTGGACGAGCATCATACCTGCATTAATGGAAAAGTCAATGAAAAAAATAGAGAACACTGCAAGCCAAATCGTCAACAAGTCATTCTATCACTCCGTCAGCGAGTTTCATGAAGAATACAATAGATTCATCGACTCACTGCGTGATTATTCCATCCTGTAAATATTGATGCGAACCACCTGGTAAACCCGAGCAGCAACATGGCGAGTACACAAATGACGGTGCCAATCATCATGTAAGGTCTCCGTCTGCCAAATCTGGAGGTGCAATTGTCCGCGAGGACACCTAGAGAGTAGTTTTAGCAATATAATACCAAATACCCAGGATGCGCGCGCACCTATTAGAGGTTGCATCACCAACCCGGACACGGGTCCGGCGACAAACACGATGGCCATTTTTGATTTCGACAGGCCCAGAGACAGAAGATAAGGGGAGGCTGGCGAAAATGTTCAGTCTTACGATAAAAAACAAACAATCAGCAACGCACCATACGACATTTCAACACTCCAAAAGATCTGTACGCCCAACAACCCAATAGTTGATGTCAGTAGGTGTGACCATTTGGGACCAATGATCCTTGAAGCGCCTCTGAACTTCTGGTGATTTTGGCTGCTCCCATCTTCCTGAGCCAACGGGAGGGCAGGTATCCCCGTCATTGGTCTAGCCGACGAGGTTGAGCTATAAGTCCTACGAGATATGAACAGGAGGTTTAGTGTAGCTTGTCTCTCTAAATCTCGGCTTGCTACGTTGTCCAGGGTCACGTGAATATGACGAAAGTAGGTACCCCATGTTTATTTCGATTTATACTAGGGATTAGCAGGTTTGCAATGTCGCTGCGAGTGCTGCGTACTCACCACTATAAGATAATGGTTGCGCTGTCGTTGAAATCATGCTTGCAAACCATCACCCCGAGTAGCCGCTATGGGTTTAACTGAAGTCTCGCCTAGCCACTCTTGATCACTAAGGAATTCAAATGCAGGAAGTACAGGGGTATAATACATCATCTACGTTGACGCAACAAACGGAGAACAAGTTCTTCTTCCTCATCTATACAGACGATTTTCAAACGACCCGTTCCCTCCCTTCGCAGGTGCCGCCTTATTCTCACCTTTCCAACGGCATATCGGACTCCGTTGAGACGTAGACATCATTGTCATCCATTGGCGCAAATTCAACAGCTGGGCCCCCTTCTTCTCTAAGCCTAAGTATCTGAAAGGAAAGAAAGAGAAACGGCATAAGTCACCAGTAGCATAACAACACCCAAAGCAATACATTAACACATACTGAAGATTTGAACTGCCTACGTTCTCTACAAGCGTTTACCCAGTATAGCACCATTAACAACATACGGTACTGAGTCTCGCGTAGCGGAATGATCAGAGCCCTCAGGCCATGGATGTGGTACCTCATGTCCAATGGTACAAGTTTTCCAGCGCAGAAATCAAAATTTACCGCTGCCGTACGAGTTGCTCTAAGCATATATTCTCAAAGATACAGGAAGACTTTTCGTCTGTATATCTGTCATACAAAATAAGACCTGGCCGAGTTCCAGCTGATGAGATTCCAAAGATACCTCGGCCGACATGCCCACTCACCTCGATTCGCGTACTCCGGTATCTGCGGATCCACCAAAAAGTTTTAAGTTACCTGGAGGAGCCTATGCTACTTCTATCAATATAAGCGCTTCGGGTTAAGGAACAACCCGCTCACGTACTGGATAGCCATTTTATCCACACCTTGTTTCTCTGCTAATCGTTTAACCTTTTGCAGACTTTATGATATTTTGATTTCTGTCTGCCTTTTGTTGAGATGAGCCAGAGTCTGGTGGTGCTGGCATCTCTTGTGACAAGCTATGTATCTGGATGAGAGTGATCGCCGATCACCCAGCCGACACTTTGTAACTGTCAAATCAACAAATGACCATAATGTTTATTCTCCCATGCTTTGTCAGCGAGCCTTCGAGCCTTCAGGTCACCACAGCAGTGTTTGAGCAGTCGTCGCTGTCACGTATCTATCAGCTCTATTCCTGGATTCAATGCTTATCTGTTCCTGTGCCATCAAGCGCTTCCTCAGGCCTCAGGCTTCGTGTGCCTTATACACTTTATACCCATCCATCACCTCGGCTAAAGCTGTACGAAAGGCCCCCCTTCCGACGCCCCCGCTGCTATGGGCATGACAGATAACTTGAACGACATCCGTTCCCAGCGCGATGGAACATCTCCAAACTACGTCGAAGTCGCAGCGACGATGATGCCTAAGCGCATGACGGGCATCAAGCACATGCTGCGCCCGGCATGCAAGTTCTTGCCTATGCCAATGTCCTTGGGCTGGCAGGAAAACCCCATAGACGATGACTATCCACAGCGTCTCCTTGTTCAAGGATTGCAGCTCACCGATATTGACTCCGGTGCAACCCGCACAGTAACAGCACCTTGGATGCACGCTTTGTATGCCATGACAAATGAAGAACAGCCAAGCGGTGTCACTGAAATCAAGCTGGAGGAGACACATTTCACGAAATTATTTACTTGGCAGCACCTTGCTGTCCTTTGTGTCCTCTCCATCCAAGGCATCATCGGTCTGTGGGCTTTCGGACATCACGAATTCCGGGAAGGCACATTTATCCTCCTCGGGATTTCTCTCCAGATCATGGAGGGTTACTATGCCTGGAAATTCCCAGTGTACAAAGAACCCCGTGACGTCGCGAGAGCGAGAAAGTACGTGCTACACAAGGGCATGACTACCACCCATTTCCTCGTCCTCTCCCATCAGCCTAGCGACAAACATCTCTCTAAACGCGAGAAACCCTACATTAACCTCGAAGATGCTGCGGTACCAATGCCGATATTGCGCAAAGGGTACAAACGTATCCTCGAATGCGGCTTCCGCACGTCCCTTCAACTCGCCAACATGGGTCTCAAACTCGGCTGCGTCCTCTCAGAAGCTAATGGGCTGAAGATCCCACTCACCCTCCTGTTCGGCACCGTCGCTTCAGAAATGATAATGATGATTCACACTCCCGTGCCACAATACTTGTCTATGGTGCCGCTCGAGACTACTGAAAGACGCCCGAGTATTTTGGATATGGTTGCCGCAATCTGCCAGAAGACGGGTTGCTTGTCCGTCGGATTTGTAGAAGCGGTTCTACCGGATCGAGACGGGACGCATGTTGATTTTCGGTGGCTTAACAGAGTGTTGCGGTCGGAGAACGTCTTGGCAGCTGGGGTGCATCCTACACATCAGACAGCAAATGAGGTCTTCACGACTGCGCTGAAGAGACGGACCCAGAAGGTGAGTAAATGTAACGATCTCCTGGATGGTTTAAGATCAAATCGCTCAAACGCGCTTAGCCTGCTTGACGTGAATCTTGCATCTCGACGCATCAGTTTTGTCTGATTTTTCACGTCTTGGACCATGTGTACGTATGTACCTGAGTTTTCGGGCATCAACGGCCCTTCCAATAGCTCATAAACTCAGACTTCTGTACCTGATCCATCATATTATCAATGAACAACGCCCGACAACCGGTGACCGTGACCTCCATAACCCAGTGATATCTCTCACCCTTGTGCCACCCCTACTTCACAAGGCCATTGACGATGAATTGATACAACCTTCGAGACCAAGTCACTGACGGCATGGCAATCCGGAATTACATTGAAGTCTCAGAAGCATGAGTATGCTTCGTTCTGCATGTCCCACTCCTCCCCATGTCAATATCCTTGGGCTGGGAAGACAACCTGGTTGATGACGATTATCCGCGACGAAACCTAATCCCAGACTTGCGGCTTACGGGCATCGGTTCTGGTGCTACGAGGCCTGTCACTGCACCATGGATGCATGCAGTGTACGCCATGACACAAGAAGAGCGTCCGAATGGGGTGGTTGAAGTCAAGTTGGAAGAAAGTCAATTTTCTCAATCTTTCACGTGGCAACATCAGGCTGCACTCTCCGTCCTCTCCCCTCAGGCCATTATTGGTCCTAGAGCCTTCGCTTTTGGCCAATCTCGGGAGGGCACATTCATTATTCTTCGTATCGTGTTTCAAATCCTCGAGGGATATGTCTCTTGGATATTCCCCACTTTCAGCCCCCCTCGTCGCGTCAAAAAAGCCTAGAACTTACCTCCATAAAGGCATATGGGGGACTCATTTCTTCGTCATCTCCCATCAACTCGATCCAGACCTCCTCCAAACCGGCGCAGAGAAGCCATATATCAATCTCGAATACGCTGCCACACCCATACCAATCCGACGCAAAGGGTACTAACGTATTTTTGCGCTGATTGTGCGACTCTTCTTGGAAGCTATGAATCTGAGCCTTGGGCTCAGCTGCTCTCTCTCCCAATCCAATGGTTTTTTCACACCGCTCACTCCCCTTTGGCTATATCTCAATCGAACTTATTACGGCTCTCCGTGTACCATGACCAAAAATTTTGTCCTGTGAGTCGCTAGAGACCGTAGAGAAACGCTCCAACATCTTGGACACGGTTGCAATAATCTGTCAAAGGACGGGTTGTGTTTCTACTGGAATGGTGAAAGCTCTTCTCCCGGATCGTGAGGGCAACCATGACATTCATCAATGGCCTAATCAAGTGTTGCATCTGAGAATGTTCTGACACTTAACATGCCTCCGAGCCGTGGGAGAGATAAGGCTTAGATTGTATTCACGACGGCGTTGAAGAGGACGCACAAAGTGAGTGAGCTTATCCCCATTCACATGAAAGGGTGACTCACTCTATGATTCTCAGCATGCCTAGTGTGAATCTAGCATACGATGAACCAACAATGCACAGCAATCCCAGTTCCCCCCTTATCCGGTATTCCAGGACTGTTGTTATTCGTCCTGTCTCCCATATCTCACCTGTAGCCGACGCCCTGGAACATCTGTAACGGTCTAGAACACGGTCTCGAACCCTATCCTGCTGTGGGTCTCCGAGTATCTACCATACTTGGGCTGGCTTTGCAAACTTGACGCTACGGGAACAAATGCAACGTAGGAACATCGATAGTTATCAACTACGAAAAAAAAAATGGCGCAATAAACCTGTCCGGAGGGCGATACTCATCTGCGCATGCCGCCGCATTACTCCAAACAATTCTTGTTCTCCCACCCGCGACTCCTGTCTCCCGCTCCACGAGCTGACGACATCAAATTATACCCTACAAAGAACAATCAAAGCAACAATAGCTCATGATGATCACCTTCCATAATGTTTGACATTTGACATCTTATTAGCAACCTCATGAAGACATTCTTCCTATCCTGTTGGACCAATCGCAGCGGAATAAACGAAATCCCCGGTAGACCTTCAGGTAATTGGGGTGAGATATCGTACAGACTCGGCTTTTTTTGGGCATCTGTGTCGCCAGGGACCTTTTTGTGTGAGCGCTTAACCTAATGGGCTACATAAGAGGCCTCGGTTGCGCATCATCATAACATAGGTGTCAATCCCCCCTATCCTACCTCTCTGGATTAACACACCGGGTGAATCATACATCTCTTCACTATACCATTACGACGACCAAGAACTTACGTTATCCGAAACTCATAGACGACCTAAGCCTCTTATCGTCATGTCCGACATCGCTGAATCCTGGCGCATCTTCATAACCCATGTGCGGCCTGGACGTCTCATACAAGAGGATCCAGGAGTCAAAGGTCCTCTCTGGTTCTGCAGTAAACCGGACAGTCCTCTACATGTTCCCGCCAATCTCCTCCGTCTCTTCTTCGCCATATTTTTGTCTCCGCTGTATATCTTAATTCCTCACAGCAAGCGATCCGTTGATGACCTGCTGAAGCGGATTTTGTGGGGGATCGAGTGGGCCAAGACTCCGGATGCGGTCCTGTTGGAGTCTCCTGGATCATTGATTCCTGAAGAAGGAAAGGTCAAGGTAGTCTCTAGCGGGAAATATCAAATCACTGGCAACAGGCCAAGGTGGCTATTGAAGGTTGTGTTCCGCGGGACGAAGATTGTGTTTCAGAGGCAAGTGAGGTACGAGTGGGAGCGAAGGAAGAAGGGCAGAAAGGTGGCTGGTTCAGGGAGAGCCCAATTATCCCCCGAGGCGAAGGCGTTGCAGGAGGAAATTGAAGAAAAAGGATATACGGCAATTAGTTATGCGATGGATAGTGCGGAAAAGATCTTCTTCGAGGCAGGGGGTGAAATCGATGACCAACCGGAGATCAAGCCAGGTGGAAAGCGCAAGTACAGTCTCCCAAACCGCCAAAAGATTTCCCAGGTCGTGCTAGAGGAGTACGCGCGCGCTCGAAGGACGATTCGTGGGGCGGAGGATGGTATCGAGTACATCTGGTTAGACGAGTTCTGCCTCTCTGATCCTGCGGTCAGGGATGAGAAGGAGGTCAAACGACAGAGGGAGATAGAACTCGGAAACTTAGCCGATATCTTTCGAGGAGCGGAGCAGGTCGTCGTTTTCTGTCATGCCGAGGATTGCGACCACACCGACGATGATTGCCCGTGGGGTAGCCGGCTATTCACCATGGGCGAAATCTTATACACCTCCCAAGTTCTCCGGATGACGAGGTCGAAGGACCCCGACTCTCGAAGGCTCGAGAGCCGCATCACCGTTGTCTCTGGACAGAGGTTCCGCGCTGATATGCAGGCCCGTGCTGAAGAGGTCGAACGCTGGCATCTTTACAATATCATGCAACATGCGACAAACTCTGGGGGAGTCACTTGGCAGTCCGCGATCCACTCTCTCGTTGTCGAAGCCATCCGTAGGGACGAAGCGGGTAACTTTCGTGAGCACAATCTCCTCGGAAAGGCTTTGAATGGCCTACTTCCACGCAGATCCCGGCTGGACGATTTGCGGGGTGAGAACGGCTGGGCAGACCTGGCGTGGCTGCTGGAGCTCAATCAAGGGTACTACAATGCGGCACTCCTGGCGGCGGTGTGCAAACTTGCGGATCCACAGGTGGAGGAATACCGATGGTGGGGGAAGCCGATTGCACCGAAGGAAGGATCAGAGCGACTCGAGGCCCTTGTTACGGCCATCCCGGCCACGTTTCGGAGGGCGGATAACTGCGCTCCAGAACCCGTCCTGTCCATCATTGGCCCCCAATGCGCCACTTTTTCTCATTGGCTCCAACGTGACTCTGCTGGCCTATACCACCACGACGAAATGAAGAGCTTGAAACGATGGGCAATCTGGACTTGTGTCATACTCGTCATTGTTGGATTCGCATTGCTATGCAACATCCAGATCAAGGCTGGGGTCACCATCATCTGGCTAGCAACCCTCGCCTTTGTTATACTGGAGTTATTGGTCGGAACTATGTTCGTGGAGAAAGATACTTGGTTTGTAGTCGAGGACCATGTCGCTCCGGGTCATGATGCCAGGAGTTGGTTACAATCACAAGATGCCACTTTCGATAAAGCCTCAGAGTGGGGTCCTCGCCAGCTAATCCCTAAGTGGGATACTCCTTGCTCTGGGGGCCCAAGTCAGCCCGGGACTCCGCCCCTTCCGTATGAAGTCACTCTCATTGATCTCAGAACGGGAATATTCACGAAGGCTGTTGTGACGAGTCGTCCGAACAGCATGGTCATTCTTGCGGTGCACGGGAGCGGCGTAACATGTATGTTGCTTGATAGAGATGAGAAGGCAGTAATGGCAACCATCGCAGTCAAGGTTGGGATGGCGAACCTACCTCCCTTCGTGCTAGCTCAAGCGGAACTTTCTGGCACTGTATATGTTGGAGGAAGACCTTACAGGGAGGAACATCCACGTTTACCACCCATTCTCCACGGACCACAGCCTGCTCCACCTTCAAACTCGAATCTTTCCACCACCAACGGAAGCTATGACCCGGAGAAGTTGGGTCCGAGCTCTAGCTCGTTGAGTGTGCCGGGTTCGCGTCGTAACTCTTGAACTTTGTCTGGTTATATTTTGTAGATTGACGTTGTTTTTGACCATTAGTCCCCATCGTCCACACTCTTTTCTTTTCTTCCTCTCTCCTTCTCTCTTTGCCTCTGCTCTTCCTCTCTCCTTCCCTCCCTTCTCCCTTTCCAGTGCTTGTCATTGGCCCTCTGATATCCAACACTCGGAGTTTCTTTCGCCTCGTGCTAATGCCCAACGGGTTTGGTGCATATTGTTTCGTGTGTTAATGTAATTTGCTGTATATCAACTCCAGTGGACTTCGACGGGGGATATATCTCGTCCTAACTGGTCTGAGTGCATGAGCGACGACTCGGCTTAATGCCAGCTTTTCCAAACCGCTCTCGATCTAGTTTTGACTTCAGATCTTATCTAGTATTTATGTAGTCAACAACTTTCCCGTGCACCTCTGTTTCTCTTGCCACCATGGGCGTCGACTTCTCTTCGCCAATCTTGGTTCGTCTGGTCACGGTGCACTGTGTACATGTGTTATAAATATATCCTGCTTTTTTCCTACTCCTTACGTGTTTCTGCTGTGAAAACGGACATAGACACACTGGTGACAATGTATGATCCCAGTTCCCAGCGAAACATGGCATCAATTCTTTGGGCTGGTACCAGTGCAACTGCGCAAGGTGTCGAGGGGCTGTAAGAGGACTTGACAGATTGTATTTGAGAGCGGGTACTACTATCACAACACACATGCCATAGGTAGACTATGAAGATGAAAGGGGCCGACCAGCAAAAGGGTTGTCCAGGGAAAGATAGGACAGGACAAGGAAAAGGGCTATGGCTATGGCTGACCTGTTCTATAGTGGAGCGTTGGAAGTCCTTTGTTGATTTCTGAGAATAGTAACGACAAGTTGTGCAATTTGGGTATGTAACGGCAGTTGATATGCCTCACGTCCATGAGAAAATGAGGTAAGGGATGAGTTCATTAACGTGTTGCAAGTGAGAGAGTCCTCTGACCAAGATGTAACGGAGTGACTCACTCTAATTGTTAACATACTGATGTAAGGCGGGTCTGACATGTGATGGACAGGTGCTGGGAGTCGATTTTGGTTTGTTTTTTTGACCCATTATTTGGAATTCTGTACGTATTAAACGACAGAATGTAGTCTTTGTGCAAGTGTGACAGTCACAACGAGTCACGGCCCTCTCCTTCCTGCCACCATCGACATACTTCTGTGTTGTTGATCACCTTGGGCCGTGAACTCGCCATTCCTCCCCACTCATTTCAAAACCCCACCCACAGTACCCTCTCACTGCACCAGCAAGTGCTCATCTCCCCCAACCATGGTGATATCTCACCCTCATTGCAGTCTTCCCAGACTTGCCAACTTGCTGGTGCAGTGAACCCTGCACTGTGCCTGTGCAGCCTGTGCCTCACCCGAGGATGGGCGTCACATCATGGGTCCCACCCACCCCATTGTGACCTATCTTGCCACCCCTGGGGTTGAGCACATGCCAGGCAGGAAAGCCCTCTGGGCTTTTGCCCACCACCTTACTATGCTATGATATTGCTCTCAGCTAGCTATCTATATTAGGCTCATTGATATAGAACATGCCATGGCAAAGAGTCTTTTCTGAAATCCCAGACCTAATGCACCTATCCTTCCAGACCATTACTCTTCATTCATTCTCTACCATCTATCAAATACATATATGTAGGGGTGCTGAAGTTCAGTTCAGAACTTCAGTTTGAACCTGAACCTCCTGAACTGAACCTGAAAGTTTGGTCCAGTTCAGGTTCAGGTCCATGGGCCTAGGGAAAGTTTGGTTCACAGCTCAGTGAGGTACTGTGGGTGTGAATGTGGTTCAAATGTGTTTGAATGCATCCAAATAGCCCAAAGTTATTGGGGCTTGGTTGGTGCAACTGGGCACAAGTGATGCATTGTATTACTTTGTACAGCCAATTTAGGAAGCATGGGAGTTCTGGATTGTACAGCCACATCAGCTTCACCTTTTTTCCCTTACCTGGAACTCCCACCTCAACACTTAAGACTCACAATGTCTGAAAATAACTACACACTTAATCCTGATGGAACCCTCAAGGACCCATCAGAGATTGAGTGGCACTTTTCCCCCAGTGCCAATTCACCACTTGACTACCTGGCAATGAGCTGTGTCAGCATCAACAACAACACTAATGCTGACAATCTGGAGCCAATGCCACCTGGACTCAAGGACCACCAGCTAGTGTGTTGAATTGCAAGTCAGCATCACCACATGCCTACATGGAAGGTCCAAGAGGATGGAGATCCCATCCATCTGTTTTTTTTAAAAGGTGAGATGAGTTCCAACTCAAGACATTCTCATTAACTAATGGGACCTTCATAGGTATGGCAGGTTCTGGTACAAAACCCCATGGTCAGTGCAAACCAACCAAAAAGGCCACTGAGATGGTCACAGGTGAGTATCTCCCCTATGAATTCTTTCTCCCTTATCAATCCTGACCTTTTCTCACTTCAGAACCAGTCACTTTGAGGGCCACTGAAGTCCCAGCTTCTGTAGGAGAGGCTTCCAAGACCACATATAGTGCATTGTTATTTCTTTCTTGGGTGATTTCACACTGACCAGTTTCTGTTCTTACTTTGACATCTCATGCTCAATGTCCCTGCCCCTGCCCCCTCCTATTCAACATCTCCACCCCCTCCTATTCAACATCTCCACCCCCTCCTATTCAACATCTCCACCCCCT